>PVJX010010394.1:0-57210 GCA_004027295.1 Dolichotis patagonum | reverse complement strand
ACTGTATGGGTGAGGAAACTGGCACAAAAAGCTAGAAAGTATCTTACCCAGTGCAAAAGAGTTAGTGAGTGGACAGAGCAAGGATCCACTGCCAGGCTATTTGACTCCAGCACTTATACTTTTTTTTTTTTTGGGTACCAGGGATCGAACTCACGACCTCATGCTTGCCCGGCAGGCGCTTAAGCCACTGAGCTAAATCTCCGGCCCAGCACTTGTGCTTTTAAAATACTGTATTTAAACTAAGTGTGGTGGCACATGCCTGTAATCCCAGCACTCTGGAAGGCTGAGGCAGGAGGATCACAAGTTGGAGCTCAACCTGGACAACTTAGCAAGACCCTGTCTCAAACAATAAAACATCTGGGAATGTAGCCTAGCATGCAGGCCCTGAGTTCAACACCTAGTACCAAACAAACAAAAAACCACTACCTAATAAGTCCCAATGCCGTAACCTTTGATTCACACAGATAACAAATTTACACTGTTCAACTTAACATTATTCCTCTTCTCTGCCTATTTTTCCATGTACAAACTAGGGTGTTGGGTCAAACAGTGTTTATTGAATGTAAAGTAACCCAGCTCCATGGGGAAGAAAGTTCCAAGGAGTACAGAGAACAATACAGATTAAATATTCACCTGTGCATTCACACTCTCTCTCATACACACACAACACACATACATATCCAAACTCCAGCAGTGACAAACACCTGCTTTCTCCCAGTCTGACAGCTGGCAGAAGGTGGTTCCAGAGGTGGGGCTCCAGGACAGGTCCTAATAGCAGCAGCCTTGTCACTCCCTGCCCCCTGCCTGCCTCGAGAGGTCAAAGGGAGCTGGGTGGGGCTCCTAGGAGGTAGTTGGCAACTCTTCCCCGCTCTGCCGCAGGCGCTTCTTGGCTCGGATCTCATTCATGGCCTCTTCGATGGAGCGTGTGTCTCTCTTGTTGGCCACAGGCACTGGGGGCAGAGGGGAAGGTGGGCAGGGCCAACTTAGCCTCTGCACACTTCCCCCAGGGCTCCCCCACTGCCACCATGGCTTACCACAGCCATAGGTCTTATTGGCCTGCAGCATGTGGGCTGCATCCTTGGCTGCTCCCTTGCCGATGAGGTGGCTGTACTTGTCCTTGTAGTCACTGGCAGGGCTCACCACCGCAGGTCCCCGCTGGGCCGCCTCCTCCTCCTGCTGCTGGGCCAGCTCCTAGGGATACAGAGGGAGGGCACTGGTCCTCAGGGGCCTGGCTCTGAGCCCTTCCCTGTATTGGTGGGGGCTGTAGACCCCGGGGATTGCCAGGAACAGCTCACCTTTAGCTTCCGCTTCTCCTCAGCCTTCTGGGGATCCCACTCCTCCCCATGGCGGTAGGATTCCAGCTCTTCATCTGAGGGTGCAAACTCCTGGAGAAAAAGGAATCAGTGGAGTCAGGGGTCCATATAAATGCTTAACCTAATTCCTCTCCTTAGGTGAAAAGTGGAAAGAGAGTGAGGAAGTCAGGCCTTTCACTTTTTTTTTTTTTTTTGGTGCCAGGGATAGGACTCACAACCTCATACTTGCCAGGCAGGTGCTGTGTGGCTGAACTATATTCCCAGCCTCTGGGTCTTTTACCTTTTTCTGGTTTGTTATTTTCTTTCTTCTGTCTGTCTGTCTTTCTTTTTGTTTTCTCTTTCTGAGACAGGGTCTCACTATTCAGTTCAGACTGGCCTTGAGCTCACTTTGTAGCCCAGGCTGGTCTCGAAATGCTACAATCCTCCTGCCTCAGCCTCCTGAGTGCTGGGATTATAAAAGTGCACCACCACACCTGGCCTTACCTTCTTGAAGATCATGACGTAGCGACAGTCATCATCTTCCCCGAAGGAAAAGGATGTCAGGCCAGCAACTTCCACCACATCATGTCTGAAACAGGAAGGCAAACCAGAGAGTGTATGGAGCCATGAGGAACCCTAGTGATTGCCTCTTGAGGGCCCCTGCTGGCCCTTTCATGCCCCCGCCAGCTGCCCATATCCTGCCTCTCCCAGCCCCGAGACACTCACAGTATGCTCCTCTCTATCTTGTTCATTGGCTGAAACTTTTTCTTGATCTGCCCACTGTCTTGGATGAAATCTGACACCTCTTTCTCCATCTTAGGAGAAGAAAAGGGAAGAAGATATGAAATAATAGATAGCTCCACCCAAATATCCCTCTCCCCAACTGAGCCAATGGGTATTAAGTAAACACCTTCCCTGCCATCATGCTACTGGCACTTAGGCTTCACCGCCCTTTCAATACAATTCAGCCCTCAGCCCTATAACTCTAACTGATTAGAAGCCCTTCTGAGGCTTCCTTTGATCTAGTTGTTCTCACCCTTTTACGAAATTCCACTTTCTGTTGTTTCTCTTGCTCTTGTAGTTTCTTCAGCTGGGTAGCTTGCTCTAGGGGTGAAGAATAGCAGCATGAGAACAGGGCGACAGCATGGGTGGGTGAGGAAGGCTTCAAAGGAAGTCCTGTCCACTGGGAAGGTAGGATTACTATTAATTTTCTGAGCATTTACTGATGCTTGTTACAGACGGGGCACTGTGCTAGGCCCTGGAGTACCAGGATGATTAAAACAGTTTGTCCTTAAAGAGCTCACAGTTCAGTGGGAGTGATAGAAAACAGAACATGCTTAATCTCCACTTACCAACCTCACTGTGGAGATCAATTAACATTTACTTAATACCCAGGTGGTGAGGAGACCAGACTAAGCTCTGTGGCCTCAGATTTTATCATTTCATTGTCTTACGCGGGAAAGTGGAAACTATTTAACTTCCTATATTTCATAACTCCCCTCCCTCCCTACTTCGCACTTCTACAGATAGGACAAAGCTGAAATGGCTAATCTAATATCCTTTTGCTTTGGGGGTGTAGGTGTCTAAGGTGAACTATTAAGAACTTCTCCAATTAGAGCCAAGAGTCATGGCACACACCTGTAATTCTAGCACTCTGGAGGCTGAGACAAGAGGATCATCTCAAACCATGAGTCTGAGGCCTATGTGGGATACATACTGAGTTCAAGGCCAGTGTAAACAGCGAGAAATGAGACCCTATCTCAACAAAACAAAGCTGCTGCAAGCCAATTACAGTGATGCATACTTGTAATCCCAGTACTCTCGGAGGATGAGGCAGGATCACAGATTTGAGTCCAGTCTGGGCAACCTAGCTCTCCATTCTGGAGTCTTAAAAAGCTCCTCTTTCTCCTCAGAGCCTGTCATTGCATCAGAGTCAGATCCCATCTGTCCCTAGAAGGTTTTTTTGGTCATGCTAAGGATCAAATCCAGGGTCTCAATTTTATAACCAAACTATACTCCTACCCCCAAGAGGAGTACATTTCTAACCCTGAGGCCCTTACTCTTGCCAATTTTCTCCATGATGGAATTTTACTGCCTCTTGAGATTTGGGCAAGTACCCCCTCCTACTTTTTATTTCTTTCTTTTTTTCTTCTTGAGACAGGGTTTCACTATGCAGTTCAGGCTAGCTCTGTGCTCATTTTGTAGCCCAACCTGGCCTCAAACTTACATCGATCTTCATGCCTTCATGTGGCCAACTGGACCAGCTTCCCAAGTGGTGGGATTACAGGTGTGCACCACCAGGTACCCCTTCCTACTTCTTGCTCCTCAACCTAAAATGTCCTTTCTCTCTCCTTCCATTTCTAATCCTTTATCTTTCTAAGGCCTACTTTGTCTAAATCCCTCCCAGTTGCACTGGACCTCTTACTTTTCTAATCACTCCATGCCTTTCCATATGTTGTTCCTTCCACTTGGAATTCTTTTCCTCCTCTTGCAAACAGTATGTCATGAGCAGAGATAATTCTTCCTCTGGGGTCCACGCATATTTGCTTCAGACACTCACTACAGCCATGTGCTCAGCACTAACATCCTGTAGCGTCTTTCCTTCCACACAATGAAGTTACTGGAGGCCAGGGACTCTGTTCATCTGTATTCAGTCAATCTCTGGTGCCACAGGGCCTAACAGCGTAGAAGCTCCCATCTCTCTGACCTTATCAGTACCTCTTGTCTTGGTCACTGATTGTTTTCTAACTGTTTTCTTCTCTGCATCTGGAGAGGTGGTGTAAGATTATGGTTAAGAACGTAGGTTTAGGTGGGAATGGCGGCATTCGCTTTTAAGAGCAGCGCTCTAGGAGGCTGAGAAAGGAGGATCACCGTGAGTTCCAGTCCATCCTGTCTCAAAAAAAAAAGGAGGCAGGGAGGGAGAGCTTTACCTGGGTTTGAAACTCATTGACTGCAGGCAAGTGACTATATTGAAGATTCCTAGTCTGTCAACTGAAGCTAGGCAGTCCCCTGAACATTAGCTAACTCCAACTCCTCCTTCCCATTATGGCCCCTCCTTCTCAGAATTTGCAAATATACTTTTGCCTGTAACACTTTGGTTCTCCCTCTCACGCACCATTTACTAAACTCCTATGATTTTCTCTAGTGAGTGCCTCAGACTTAAGACTGTGGCCTTCTTGAAGAATACCCTGTCTCTGAGTAGGCGCTCAGTAAGGGACCTTATTTAGATCTTCATCAGCTCCTGAGCACTTTGGAGAGACCTCCACGGTCCGCGGGGCCGCACCCTAGGCGGGCCTGCGAATTCAAGCCCGCCTGCTGAGAGGCTGCTAGCAAACTGTGGCCAACTGGACCGGCAGAGCGTTCTTATCTCAATCAACATCACGACCCGGTCGGGAAACTCAGGAATTTAACTGTACAGATAGGAAAGGGATTATTGGAGAGAAGGCGGCGGCACTGGGTTAAGCCGAGAGGGAGGGGCTTTTACGACACGGAAGATCCAGCAACCAATGGGAAGTGCGGTGGGTGGGGTGGGTCAGGAGGAAGGTCTACTAATACTTAGAAAGTAGAACGTTGAGATAGCTAACAGTGGTGAAAGAACTGTGGATGAGCGTGCCCTGAACCCAATCAGAACAGCGCTGGAGGTGGCGAGGGGGACCTAGATGGAAGTATATGCCATCCTCCAATCGGAAGGAGGCACGGTGGGGCGGGGCTGGGGCCGGGCCCCTAATCAGAGCTCACCAACAGCTGATAGGCGGGCCCGTCGGCTAATTGGAAACAAGGACTGCGGAAGGCCAGGGTAGGAGAAGATGCAGGAGGTTGGAGCTAGGCTTCAAGCAGCCAATCATCGTCCGCTAAGGACGGCAGGCGGGCCGGTTATCCTTATTAGGGACTGTGAGGGTCTCAAAAGGGCCTGAGAGGGGTCTTTTAAAGTACAAGAGGCGGCACCGTCCACAGAGGGAAGAGTGCGATACCGAGAACCGGGCGGAGAAAGGTGGTTGTGAATTTGGGATCCTCACCTCGGGCCTTGCGCCGAGTCTCCTGGTCACCGAAGCTGGGTGGCTTCTCCATGGAGCTCAGGATGGAGCCCAGTAGGTCCGCCATCTTGGGAGTGACTGAGAGGGGGCGGTGCGTTTTAAAGGGAAGGGCGAAATGCCTTTAAGGCCGGAAACACGTCGGAGGCGGAAAACCGCGCTCCCGCCCTGCCTGAGCGCGGGTCCAAGGCGCGCGGCCCGTCTCTCCCTCCCCCACGCCAGCGAGCCCAGCCCCGCCCCCCGCAGACAGAAGCCGGAGGCTGGCTGGTGCAGCGATGTTTAATGGCAATTTGTATAAACCAAGCCCATGCACAAGTAGAAAGTGCTCGTGGAGCCGGCAGGAGGCCCCGCCGCGCCGGGGAACCACATATCTGTCCGCGCAGCCCTCCGCGCTGCGCCTTAAATAGATTCTTCACTATACTCTGTATGTTACAGTATGTACAAGCCCCCTGCCTCGGGGTCGGGGCGGGACTCCGCGACGCGGTCCTGTGCACACCCTCTCCCTTTGGCCCTGGGTTGGGTGGCCAGAGTCGGGGTGACTGGGAAAGACAGGGCCGGGGAAGGGGGCACACGCAAACATGCGGAGTCAGGGTGGGGCAGGTCAGCCCCAAAACATGAGGGCGCGCGGCGAAGGCAGAGGTGGGGACCGAGGCGGATACATTCAGAGACGCGTCGAACAAATAAATAAGGCAAGTCAGGAAGGGGAGAGTCGGGTGCAGGCAGGGACGGGGCTGAGAAGGGGCAGGCAGGGCTCCGTAGGTCACAGCTGAAGATGCAGGTATGTGGGGCATGGGTCTTCTGGCGCCTGGGACCAAAAGAGGAGAACCAGAAGAGGGGTGTAGGAGCGGGGGTGGGGTGGCACTGTGGCCCCTACAAAGGGGTTGCGGAAAGCTGCCCACAGGGGCTCCCCTGCCCCAGACATCGCTCTCCCTGTTAAGACTGCAAGAAGGGTCCCGGGTTGGTGAGAAACGTGGCAGGTTGATCAGGTGGCTAGTCCCGGCTGAGGAAGCCCTTCCAGCTCCTGGTTCTGCTTCAGTTCCCTCATCCTACAGCGAGACAAGGGAGGAGTCAGATAAGGGGAGGTGTGGCAAGGCAGAACCCAAGGAGGGGAGGGACACGTGGATACCTGTGTCGGCAGCGCCGCAGGAATCTCATGATCTTCCTGGCTGCCTGGTCCTGTTTCTTAGTGAGAAAGGAGCCTCTGGTGGAAGAAAGATACGGGGAGACCTCACAGAACCCCAAAAGTCCCATATCCCCAGCCCTTGGGATCCCCGCAGGGCAGGGCAAGGGAACCAGGAACAGGGAGTGAGCGTGGCCGAGGAGGATCAGCAGAGGGCTGGAGAGCTGGGGCCATACTTGTTGCGCGCAGGCAGGGGCCCTGAGGGCCGGTGGGGAGGCCCTGGGCGGCGGCGGTAAGAGCGGTAGTGCTGCTGGATGAGCACAGCAGCTCGGCGGCTCTGCTGAAACCTCTTCTGTTCATAGTAGCTGCGGAACTTGCTCTGGATCAGGATGGCCGCCTGGGTCATCTTTTTATAGAGTGCAAACTGCAGGAATGGGGAAGAGGGGCGGGAGCTGAAATGGAGGGACTGAGACTCAAGCCCCTGAGGATCACCCCTAAGGTAGAGTGATGCAGGTCTCTCTAACCCACACTCATGGAAAGGCTAAATCAGCACAGACAACTCACACCCAGATCTCATGCCTGGTACCTTAAGTGCAATCCAGGTCAGCTTGTGGAGAGAGAAAGGGAGTTAAGGCTCTGGCAGCAGTCTGGATGCTCTGAGTTACAGTGAGTGTGTGATGTGGTTGGTTGGGTTTTTTTCTTAGTTTTTTTTTTTTTTTTAATCGGTACCAGGGATCGAACTCAGGTCTGCACACTTGCAAGTCAGGCGCTTATGCCACTGAGCTAAATCCCCAGCCCCTTTTCTTCGACTTTTTGAGACAGGGTCTCACTATGTAGTTTAGGGTGGCCTTGGGCTCACTTTGTAGCTCAGGCTGGTCTCGAACTTGCATCGATCCTGCTGCCTCAGCCTCCCGAGTGCTGGGATTACTGGAATGCGCCACCATGCCCAGCTATTGTTTTTTGAGACAGGGTCTTGCTATGTAGTTCAGGCTGGCCTTAAACTCACTATGTAGCCCAGGCTGGCCTCAAATTCTCTCAATTCTCCTGCCTCAGCCTCCCAAGTGCTGAGATTACAAATGTGTGTCACCACACCAGTCTGTTGTATGCTTTTGAGAGAAGATGCTCACCTGCTTGTACTTCCTATAACAGCGCTGGATCACAGCTGCTGCTACTTCCTGCTGCTCCTTCAGCCGCCGGCCCTGAGGGGAGAGAAAGTTTCTGCACTTTATGGCCCACCTGATGAGTATTGCTGACCTTCTGCTTTTCCTGATTTTTCCTCCAGGCTGAGGCCTGTCTGGATAACTGCTCTTCCTCTAAATGTCCTGTGAGCCCACAATCTCCCCTGCATCATTTATTCTGACACCCACAGCCCCCTAACCTTATACTTTCGGAAGGCTGTCTGGATGACTCTGGCTGCCTCATACAGTTCCCGCTGTTCATGATCTGACAGTGTCAGCAGGGCAAAGTCACTTTCCATCTTGCCACTGGTGGAAGCAGAGAGAAACTCCGCCCAGGAAGGCGCTGGAGGAACAGCCAGGTGACCTCGCTCAAAGGGCAGTTCACTGTGGGAGACAGGGAGAATGGATGTTATAGGATATCTGAGGTCCCTGTGTCCTACCTACAGGTGGCTGTGAATGAAGGCCCCCCAGCAAGAGTCTAGAGAGAGTAGCTTCAGAGTTCATGGGCCAGTCCAATTCCCTTCTCAAACACTGTGGAGTCTCAACTAGAATGGTGCTTTGGCTAGGGGGAAGCCTGCTTCCTCTCTCTCATTTTCCTTTGAAGAATTTGGTGGCTTTGTCCTGAGCTGGTCACCTGGAAGGGGCGGAGCTAGGAAAATGGTCCACGTTCTCCAGGTAGCTGGCCAGCCAGGACATGGTCTCACTGAGCCCCACGGCTCCAGTCCGTTCCCGCATTGAGGCTCCAGCCTCAGGTAGCCCCACGAAGTCCTCTTGTTTAATCCGCTCTGGAGTGGCTTCAATGATCTGCTTAGCCAGGGAGATCATGTCCACCTGGATGAAGGGAGCAGCTGTGTAAGCCCTGGGGGGCCCCCACTGCCCTGCCAAAGCTATAAACCTTGGTCCACTCTACCACCAGATAGTGAAGCCTCAAGGGCTGTTCTGCTAGTTCACTGCTCCTGATTTGTTTATTCTTGCCAGCTTCCATTGGAGGGGTAGTGGTGGGTAGCCCTCTGTGCTGAGATGTGGAGAACACAGGATCCTCCAAATGGGGATTCAGGAGGGTAGCTAATGAAGGACTTGTCACCCTTCCAGGCTGGATGCCAAACGTCCCACCTGGGCCTGACCCATGGCAGGCAACCAGCACAGCTTAGCCATGACTCATCCCACCCCCTTCAGCCCTCCAAGAACCAGCTCTGTCCTTGCTGGCCACATGACACCCTAATGAATTGTTCTAGCTTGTCCTTTGGTCCAGCCCTGATGCCTATACTACTTCCTGCTTCTGTACATCATGTAGCCTTCTTTGTGAAGTTCTCTTAAGTTACTTAGACTACTACCTAGTTACTCTTTCACCTTTCTAAAGCAGATAGTCCCTACTTACGTAGGACATAAGTGCACAGCTAAACTTGAAAATTCATTCCTTTTTCCCATTCCATAAAACTTCTAGTTTCTTAGCTTTTACCATGTGGAAGACTTTCCCATCGCAGATCACTCCCTGTTATCTCTACTTTGCCATTCACATACTTCCCAGCTACCCAGTATCACCTGGTTCCCCATGAACCTTGCCTCTATAGATCAACAGGTAAAAAAAGCCCAGCTCTAAGCAAAGATACTCTTCAGAATTCCTACATTCCACATTGTGACCACTGAGTCACAAGATCTGAAAGGAACTATGCAAAGGGTTACCCTGCCTGTCCCAAAATGGGTGTAAATGCCTTTTTTTCCTAAAGTGAAGCCAATCTCTGATTCAGTGTCATGGAATAGTATGCCTCACTCTGCCTCTGTACCCACTCATAATTCTACCAATATAAACAGTACCGGGATCACATCTACAGTCTGTGGGGTGTCGGTGTCCTCTGGAGCAGCCCCATCATCTGGGGCTGGTGGGAGAGCAGAAGGAGACAGTGGGGACCCTTTGGGGTTGGTGGCCTCAAAGTCCATGAGAAGCAAGGGGGTCTCTGACATGCCCGAGGAGAGCTGGCCTGGGACCATCTCCTCCATAGTAATCTCAGAGGCTGGCAGAGGACCAGGAGGAGGACTGCCATCCAGAGCACTAGAGTAGGCTGATGTAACAGAGAAAGTGGCATCTGACATCTCCGAAGGGGAAGAGACGCTGCTTAGACCTGTAAGACAATGGCAGTGGGTGAGGGCAGTGGGAGCTGTGGCCTGTCCTTCAAGCCTCAGTCTCCCTGGCTGCTCTCCTAGGCTCCTGTTATCTCCCCATCCTTGCCTCCTTCTCTTCCACTTTCTATCTCCTGCCCTTGGGCTTCGCTGTGGCTTATCCTATTGACATCCCTCTCAGAAAGCTCAGGAGCCTCAGGGGATTTAGCTCAGCAGCGTAAGCCCCTCGCCTTGCAAGCACAGGGTCATGAGTTCAATCCCCGGTACCAAAAAAAAAAAAAAGAAAAGAAAGCTCAGGAACCATGCTCACCAGTGTCTGGGCTAGAAGATGGGGGTGACAGGACAAGTGGGGGCTCAACTGATGCCTCTTGCCTCTGCAATTCCTCCAGGCAGCGGGCAAGGCGCACATGACCCCGGGAGTGAGCAACAGACAGGGGTAGACGGCCCAGAGAGTCAGGTATGCTCAGTGCCTGTTGATTCCAACGAAAAAGGAGCACAGCAGCTTCCAGGTGTCCCAGGGCACAAGCCCACATCTAAGGAGTGGGAGGTAGAAGTGAGGCCAGGGCTCGTCCTCCAAGCCTGGCCTGCCTGACTTTTCTTTCATCCCTCAAGGACCTTCCCCTTAAGCTCCATGCCCATTTCCCCGTAGCCTCATGGGACACTGGCAGCCTCACCAGAGGAGTGCAAGAGAAATGATCCACGTTGAGCGGGTCAACCTCTTGCTCTAAATCCAAGCTTCCAGTCTCCACGCTCCTGAAAGAGAGGACAGTAGGCCTTATCAGGTTAAAAGGCAGCAGAGCACAAACATTAGCAGTAAAGGGTCTAGGAAATAAACTGCCTCGAAGCACTAAGGCCAGCGAGGTCAGGCAGGCAGATTAGTTGATTTAAGGAGGTCAAGAAGTTCCAGTAACTTGCCAGGGGATAAGTGAGATTCCCCCCATGCTAGTCCTCTCCCTGTGCCTTCCCACACTGACCTCCCTTTGGCAGAACTCCAGCCCCTTTTTCCCTGGCACTTCCACCCCAGTGGCTGCCCAGCCCTTTCCCTGCGGCCCCTGCTCACCGCCACTGGCTCAGGGTCTCGATGAGGCGGGCGTAGCCCTGGGCAGCAGCCAGATGCAAAAGGCTCATGCCCCGGAAGGGGCTTCCGTGGGTTAGTCGTTCAGGACCCCTCCAGGTGGAGCGTGGGATCATGCTCTCTACCAAGACCACCACACGTGCCTCAAACCCAGGACCCTGGCCTTCATCCTGCAATACAGGTGTCTGTGTGCAGAGACCTAGGAATCTGTTGTCCCCTCCCTACACTTCCTGCTCCATGTTCCCACCACCCAGACTCTGATAGCCCATTGGTTTTGCAGGCCCAGTTCCTTTTGCCATCAGTATCCTCTACTTCCACAACCCACTTCCAATGGCTCTTACAGCTAGACCTTAAATTCCCCTGCCTGTGTGATGCCTCCATGTTAGCTCAGACCGGTGCCACCCACACATGGCATCTCCACTCAGGAGCTGGAGCTTCCTCTGAGCCTTTCACAGCCCTCTTCCTTCAGAGGTTGGGACCTGAGCCCCAACTTTCCTGGCCCCTCCCCCACTCTCCCTTCACCTCCACCCTTCTTCAGACCAGAAATAGTCTGAAGCCTGTCATGCCAAGAGGATGCCCAGAATAGCCACTCTTGCCACGGGGTGGGGATGGGAGCAGGGTAACATCAGGGAGAGGGAGGAGAATTGGCTGAGGAGACTGGGGACAGGCACATGAGGAGAAGCATACAAGTGAGGAGCACCATTTTCTCTAGTCTGACCCTTCCTGTTCCCTGAGGCAGACTATCTTAGCCCTGTGGAAGTACCTGAATTGGATGTGCCTCAGGACCCTGGCAAGGTGCCTGCCCTGCTGCTGCGATTTCTGCCATCCGCTTCTCCATCTGCTCCAGGCGCTCCAGTATGGACATCCGGAATTGGTTGTCTGTGGGGAATGGAGATGGAAGCTAAGTGGGCAGGGTGTGGGGAGTGCCCTGGACACCATAACTGGACTTGTCCAATATCTGCAGGGGAAAGACATAGTTAGGATTTTCGGCACGGTGAAAAGGGCACAACTCTTTCAATAGTCATTTTTTTTTTTCATTTTCCCAAAACAATAGTTCCCTTTACCCACTCACTTTCTAACCAAAGCCCACCAGAATTCAGTCCTCAAACTAGAGCACTTAATGTGATGCAAAGACTAGAAACCAAGATTGAGACTCAAGCTGTTTCCTACAAATCAGAGGAAGGAATTCCCCAACAGCCATCCAGCCTCCACTGCCCTAAATCATACATGGCTTGCCCTCTCCCATCGTTTTCCTAGGTAGAGTGGTTCCTCAATTCTTGCCCCAGACACTACCTTTGTCCCCCATGCTGGAGCTAAAGGGCTCCAGGGTCCTTCCAGTCTGCTAATCACTGCTCCAAAGGACTCAGGGACTGTGATTTGAAAAGCACCACCCCTTCTCCCAGCCCCCTGCAGCTGTCCACAAAGAGGATGGGGGGGTGACAGAGATGAATAGCCTTGTCCATTCTTCCCACTACTCCTCCCAACCCCACATACAAATCAGCATGCAAACACAACCCAAACTGTATCTGTTCTTCTCCTGGTGGCAAACAAGCATGAGAAGGGGAGCTAAGGGAAAACAGGCACAGAGAGACAGGTAAGGCCAGGGATGTTCCAGGACGCCAGGATAGGAGAGAAAGGAAGAGGTAGGTGACAAAAGGCAGAGGGTTAAAGCATGATAAATAGAAACCCCAGTATGACAGCGCAGAGGCAGCAGAAAATATAAACAAGGTAAAGGAAAGGAGAGAAAGATCAAAGAGCTAGGGGAGGGTGTAACCAAGCAGTAAGAAAGAAGCAAGTTTGAAGGCTGGTTGAAAAAGTGGTGCTGGGTATCGTGGCACATGCCTGTAATCCCAGCACTGAGGAGGCTGAGGCAGGAGGATGGCTGTGTGTTCAAGGCCAGCCTGGGTTACAGTGAGTTCAAGATCACCCTGAATTACACAGTGAGATGCTCAAAAAAAAAAAAAAAAAAAAAAAAAAAAAAAAAAAAAAAAAAAAAAAGTGGCAAGAAGAGGAAGCTTGGAGACCCATGGGGAGATGATAGCACAAAGAGCAGAAAAATAAGATTATGAAAAATCAGAAAGACAACCAAACAGATCTGGCAAGATCCCAAAGTAGGCAAGCTCAAGTCACATACACTAAACCCAACACACACACTTGGACTTTGTGATAACAGTGACTCCAAGAATGAGGCAAAACTAGGGACCAAAGCCCCCACAAAAGAAGTAGGACGGAGTGAGACAGGGGAAACTAACAAAAAACGATAGAACTGAGAAACCAAGAAGCGACAATTGGGGACTCCTGGGTGTGGTAGCACATACCTGTAATGCCAGCACTAGGAAGGCTAAGCAGGATGATCACTGAGAGTTCAAAGCCTGCCTGGACTACATAACAAGACTGTGTCTCAAAAAACACCCCAAAACATGGGCTGGGATACAGCTCAGTGGCACAGCACCTGCCTGGCAAGCACAGTTGTGAGTTTGATTTCTGGTAGAAAAAAACAGTCAGGCATGGTGGCGCATGCCTGTAATCCCAGCACTCAGGAGGCTGAGGCAAGAATTTGAGTGTTGGAGACCAGCCTGGGTTACAAATCGAGCTCAAGGCCAGCCTGAACTGCATAGCAAGACCCTGTCTCAAAAAGACCAAAACCAAAAATAACTACCAGGCACCAAGTCGTAAGTTAAATCCCTAGTACCACAGGAAGAAAAAACAAGAAAACAACAGTGGGGACAAGAGAAGGAAAGAGAAAAGCAAACCTTGAGAAAGTACCAGGGGCAAGCAGAATGTTTTCAAAGTACCAGGAGAACCAGCAAAAGGATCCAAAGTGGTTCCAGGTTTAGATACACCTGCACACTCTAAGTGTACATGTGTGCCTGTGTACATAAGAAAGTACACCAAGATATTAGCAGTGGGTATTAATAATGATATAGGGAATTTCCATTCTCTCTGCTTTTCTGTAATTTCCAAGCTTTCTATAATGAACGTATGACTGTATTATCTATGGGAAGAAATAGAAATTTAAATGTAAGCCTACATAAACTTACGAATAGCAACTGTGTATTGCTCTAGATCCTGTCCTTGTCCCTGTCCCAGTCTTTTTTTTTTTTTTTTATCTAGATTCTATCCTTTGGGAAGGAGATCACAGGAAAAGAACAGTAATAAAGATGGTCCATGATTCACAGGGAAGATGAAAGCATTTCCTGATAGCTTTAGAAATGACTAGGTGTGATGGTACATATGTGTAATTCCAGCATTCAAAAGGCTGAGATAGGAGGATTGCTACAAGTTTGAGGCCAACCTCAGATACACAGTGAGTTCAAGGTAGCCTGAACTATATATAGCAAGACCCTGTCTCAAAACAAAAAAAATGACCAATGGAAAAGAGGCCAGGGATATAGCTCAGTGGCACAGCGCCTGTCTGGCAAGCACAAAGTCCTCAGTTCGATTCCAAAAACAGAAGAGTAGCATAGTAGGAGCTAATGCCAGTCTTCTGCACAGTCTAGAAACATGTTATGCTCACAGGTTATCAGGCCTAACATGGCATCAGAAGGTTTAGTACTCACCATCCAGTGACAACCAGTCAAGCTGGGTACTAGGCAGAGACAGGAATCGGCGGGCTCTATATTCAAAGAGCACAGACGCTGAAAGGGGTCCTTCCCGCCCGGCCACCTGCAAAGACACCAGCCCCACCTCATGGGCTGGGGAGAGCACAATCAGTGAGAAGGGCTCTCTTTCCCTGGCTCCTTCTCTAGCCACCTGCGTAAGAGCCACTGATGATCATCCTAGCTCTATTTCCCCTACTTCTCTGCTGTGGGCTGAGAGGCCCTTGGTTTTAGTGAGTGGCTTTGGCACCAACTGGGAATCCAGAGTATCTACATGAACCAGAGAACCTGTGGATCCTAGATCTTGAATGTTTGTTGCTTGGTAACAAAGTGTGGATGTTGAGGGTCAAAAGACACCTACACTTATGAACAATCTGATGGTGGCTAGGCCCCTCAATCTCCCAGACCAGACTCCAAAGGCTAAGACCTTACTATCGAGGTGGGGAAAAGGGGTGCCCGGCTATTCACCAGCTGTGTCCAGTGAGTGTTGTCCCAGGGTCTCAATGCCTATAGCCCGGGCCTGGGGGCGGGTGAAAGCAGCAGTATGTGACTCCCAAGATCAGGCACTGAGACATTTTCCCCCAATACTCTACTTCTCTGTCTCATGTCCTTTCCTTCCACGTGTGGTTGAACAGAGCTACTGATACCAGGTGATAATACACTCATAGACTGCAAAGCTGCCCACTGGTCACTCTGATGGTCCTTGAGTTCCACAGGAAGGCTGACTGTTTGAGTGCATGCAAGGTCAGGGGCAAGGGTGGTGGCTAAAGGGCAGAGAAGTCATTTACTAGACTGATACCATCTGGTAGAACTTTGTGGAGTGACAGTTCCTCATCTGCATTATCAAATACAGAGACACTAGCATGTGTGGCTTTTGAGCACTTGAAATGTAGTCACTGTGACTGGGGAGATGAATTAAAAATTTTAATTCTAAATAGGCACATATGGTCAGTGGCTTCTGTATTGAACAGGATAAATCTAGAACAATGTCCCAGGACTGGTCAAAGGAGACCATATTTCTCCCTTTTCACTCTCCCTGGCTTGGTGTGGGGACTGCCTCTAACCGGGCAGGGAGGCCAAGGACTCAAGAAAAGAACAGAATTATCTAAGGTCACTGGTTAGCTAATCAGTTGATTTGTTGGACTAGGACCTACATTTTTTTACACCTACGGCCAGGCTCTACTGCTTGTTGGGAAAGCTTGGGGTCCAACCTCAAGACTAGATGAGGGGGCCAGGGATTTAGCTCAGTGGCTTAAGCGCCTGCCTGGCAAGCGCGAGGTTGTGAGTTTGATCCCCGGTACCAAAAAAAAAAAAAAAAAAAAAGACTAGATGAGGTCTTTCTGTTCTCAGAACAACCTACTGGTTCCCAGTATCCTTGGAAGCCTGGATGTCTTGATCTGTCGTGTTATGTGCCATTCTTTTCCCCTACCATACCCAATTCCCATACCGGGACAGTAGCATCGTAAAACACCAGGCTGGACAAGTGAGGCTGGCACTGCGATATGATCAAAGACACAGGAGTAATGCTCAGTGGTCTCCGTCCACGGACCTGTGATGAGCACCTTGACCCCACCCTGCAGACAGAAGTCAGAGAGCCACATGACTGCAGTTGGGCATTCACTCATTCATCATTCATTTATTCAGGTCTCTACGGGGCGGGCCCTGTGCTAGAATGTGGAGGTACAGGTATGGCCAAGACCCAGTGAGGTGAGGTCATCCAGTCTAACCTTCCTCCAGGACTTTCTGCCAAATAGTTACATGAGCTCTACTAGAATCCTGACTGTATCAGAAACAGTGAACTCGGAATCTCAACACTACTAGACAACTTGTGAGAAGGAAGTTCTGTTCTTGGGTTAATTGACCCACTGCAGTTCCTCCTTTCTCAAAGATAGCTTCTCCACTACTCTGAGAGACAGTCTTTGAGCTTTCCAGAGTCTGCAGTCACATTCCGCCTTATGTATTTTCTTTTCTAGCCCAAAGGGCCATAGTTCCCTCCCTCTGAAAACAGTCACGAAGGGAATGAGGTCCCTGAGGGCACTCCTACAAGCATGTGAGCACTTGGGAGGGGAAAAAAGGGAAAAGGGTTAGTGCTTGAGGAATAAGGAAACAGAAGAGAAGCTATACTGTACTTTAGTGGAGGATGGGAAGAGACCCAAAAAGCCCTGAAGGGTCTGGAGGTGTAACTCAGTGGTAGGTGCCTAGCACACATTGAGCCTTGAGTTCAAACCCAGCCACACATACAATGAAAAAGTTATTAAAGCTGAGGGAAACTAACTTACAGAACATAGTGTCAGGGACTCTGAAAACAAATGGGAGGAAAGAGACAAAGCTTGAGACTCACCTCTGGGTAGGACCACTCTGGGGAGAAGTCTGTGATGGTGCTAAGAGCAGGAGACAGCTGGGAGGGTGGAGCAGGGATGCTTGGAGCTTCGTCACTGATAAGTTCTCCCATAAGGTCTGGGAATGATGAGAGACTGAAAGGCTCCAGTTCGCTGGCCCCACCAGGTCCGCCAAACAAGTTCTCCCCTCTTGCTACCCTGCCCGATGGCTCCAAGGGGGCAGGCGAGGATGGGGATGAAGGAGGGGGTGAAGGTATGGGTGGGGCAGGCCCCTGGCCCTTAAGCTCCTCCCCAACATCATCATCTTGAATGAAAAAGCAGTTTCCTTTTCTCCCAGCTGCTCCTGTCTGGGGAGGGGGACACCGAGCTGACACCTGGGGCTCCAGTGCAGCAGCAGGCTCTAGAGCAGGACAGGGGGTATGGGCAGCCTCTGCCTCAGGGAAGTCTGGGCTCACTCCTTGGCCCCCTCCATATGTCTGGCCCCTTTGGGGGCTGTTGAGGAAACGATCAGGGTCAAAAGCAGGGCTGGGAGGAGCTGGTGGGGCAGAGGGCTCAGAGCCAACAACCACAGCCAAGCTCACAGAAGGCCTCGGGTCAGCCTGGGGAGCCAAGTGCCTGGTGGGTGTCAAGCCACCAGCACGTTGCTCCAATCCTGTCAGGAGGAGGATGGCAGTGCCTCCCCTTGAGGAACCCCCTTGAGAGGTAGGAGGGCTAGGTCTGACTTCTAAGGGTTCCGCAAAGCCTGATGAGGACGAGGAGCAAGAGGAAGATGGTGAGGTGTGTGCCTTGGGGAGCTCTGGGGGAAGAGGGGAAATCAGTGGAGGAGGCTCTGGGGGGTGGGGTATGGAAGTGAGGGTTAAAGCTCGGGGCTCCACTTTGGGAGAGATGATGCGGTGTTTCGTGCTGCTACATTTGTGGGTAAGGCTCCCGGAACCTAGAGTAGAGAGGGGCGGGGGGGGGGGACAAGGTATAAGACACATTCTATTTCCCTTTCTAGAAGCCCTTAAACAATATTTCCTAGGACTGCCCTACAAACCAGAAGTGTAAAGTGTATTGCTAATTATGGCCACTGGGAGGCATCAGAAACAACTCTTCTTTTCCCCTCCAAATAAACAGGACTGGAGGAACACTGCAGGGGAGGATTTCCTGCTAGGAGAAGTAGCTGAGTAGTAGGTAAAGGCATAGAAAATGGACAAAAGAACAGAAGCAGGCCTGGAGTGGTGGTGCACACCTGTACCCCAGCACTTGTGAGCCTGAGTAAGAATGATCAATAGAAGTCTGAGGCCAGCCTAGGCTACATAGTGAGTTCAAGACCCGCCTAAACTACATAGAGAGATCCTCTCTCAACAAACCAAAACAATAAAGAACAGAACAAAGGAGATGACAAAGCTAAGGCTGGGTGTAATTGGTAGTGTGGGTGAGGGCTGGGGGTGGAACCACTAAAGGTAGCTGGCAGAAAAGAGTGTGGGCTGCCAGGACTGTAGAATACAAGGAGCTGAGGCCAGTGTCGCCAGATGGAACTGGCCTATCTTCCTTGACATGCAAAAGACTTGCAAATCAGCATGCAAATCCCATCAAGACAGATACAGAGCAATCTGGCTAGGTGGAAAAACAAGCTTCAGGATAAGAGGTTGCTCACCAAGACCCCCACTGCAAAGACAGGCGTGGGTTCGGGGTGCAGGCTTGGTTGGATGGGTGTCCAAGATCTGCTGCACAAGCTGTTCCACAGAGAACTCCTCTGTCCCATTCCCACAGCTCCACTTGATGCCATGAACTAGAGGAAAGTTGGGGCAAGTGCTGTGGTACCTCCAGAATACCTTTAGGAGCATCTTCAAGCACCTGACATGCTGAACAGAGGCCAGCAGCCTCAAGACTGCTGCAACACATGCTTTGCAGCTGTGCCTCATTCTTTTCTTCATATTCCACATCTTACACATATGGAATACTAGAATCCCTGTAGGAAAGCATCCTTCTAGAGTAGAGGAAAATTGTCACCCACAGGCTTTTTGGTACAGAATTGCACCACCTTTAGGAGGTCCTCTTTCCACTCTCCGAGCTGGAGCTCTATCCCTGCCCTGCTCCTTACACATGGGCTTTAGCTGTCCCAACAGCTCCTCCCGGGACCACTTCAGCCACTCTCGTCGATCGCTGCTGATGGAACAAAAGATGGGGCTGCAGCCCTTTCCACAATCCTCCAGGGCTGGGACGTTCAGGTAGTGCACAAGGACGATGTCAGGGTTCTGAGAGCACAAAAGCACACACAAAAAGCCATGGGGTCTTGAGATCCAAAGGCTCAGCTTCTTAGTCTTTGCCTTCTTCCTGAGCAGCCCCCTTCAACTCACCCCCTAATTTCTCATTCCATCTTCAACCCTCTTCTCTTTTCTTCCCACTTAAAATCTGTTTACCCTTCTACTTTGTCCTTTCAGACCCACATATCCCTCCTACAGCCAGGAAGACTGACTGTGAGCTCTTCTGTCCTTACCTGGAGCAGCCAGTAGCAGCGCCGATGGAATGTGGGGACGATGGAAGAGTGAACGTAGCAGCCATAGAGACACTGCCAGGAGACAGGCTGGGGTGGGGGGAGGGCTAGTCTGCTCCCCAAGTCTTCCTCTGTTCAGTTCCTTTGCAGGAATCCCAAGCTTTCCACCAGTTCATTTTCAACTCCCTTCTCACCCTTACCTGTTCCCCACCTCTTTCAAATTCTAGCAGTCCCAAGTCATAGACAAGGGACAGACAGAAAGGAAGAGCAGGACTGGGGTTTTATAATGAGGGTCAGATTAAATCTACAGGACTATCTAGAAATTCAAGGTCAGAGTGAGAATGCATCTGAGAAGAAGGAATGATTTGGGAAGAGAATCCTGTGTTTAGAGCATCGCTGTTTAGCTCCCTGTGAGAAATGCAAGAGGCAAAGAGTGTGGGCTTCAGTATCCTAAGGCCTGGAAAGCTGGGTCATGGAGGGGAATGGGAAGCAAAGTGGGCTCGATAACCAGTCCGCTGATCCGAAGTGACCAAAGAGAGAAGAGTGACTGCAAAGGGGGATGGAGGGCTGGAGCCCAGCTCCGGCTGGTGGAGGTGGGACGAGGGCAGGTGACTGGATACCTGATCCTCTCACCTCCATGCCCTGGACCTTCAGCTTCATGTGGTCCTCTCGGGTGGTCTTCCCATCTTTTCGCTTCTTCCAGAGGTAACCATCCTTCCGGTATTTCACCTTCTTTCGGTTATAGAGGATGATGGAGCCATTCTGAGGCCTAGGAAGGGAAGGGCTGGCCTCGAGTTCTGTGAACAGAACTCACGACCCTTGCCATTCCCCACCTTTGAGAACTTTCTCACCTTGTCTTTGGGGCACAAGATAACCATTCATCATGCTTCTCGAAGGTGATCAGGTAGGATGCAATCTCCTGTAGGAAACAGGGCCCTCAGATAGGTGTCCTTCTCACAAAGTCTCAGACTGGCCTCATTGTCATCACCTCAAGTTCTCACTCTCTAGGAGCTGAATAGCTCCTAGCTGAATAGCTAGTAGATGTTGCCAGGTATCTGGGTCCAGCAAGGACCCACTACCTTTTTTTTTTTAAACAGGGTCTGTCTCTGTAGGTCAGCCTGGTCTTGAACTCACTATGTAGCCCAGGGTGACCCTGAACTCACAGGGATCCTCCTGCCTCAGCCTCCCAAGTGTTGGGATTATAGGAATGCACCACCACAGCTGGCCCCATTGCCTTCTTAAGAATTTCAGGTTCTGGGGCAGGGGATTTAGCTCATCAGCCTAAGTGCCTGCCTGGAAAGCTTGAGGTCTATCCCCAGTAACAGAAATAAATAAATAAATCAATCAATAAGAAGAAGAATTTCAGGTTCTCATTCGGGAGGCTGAGGCTGGAGGATTGCTGCAAGTTCAAGACCAGCCTGGGCTACAAAGTGAGCCCAAGGCCAGCCTGAACTGCATAGCGAGACCCTGTCTCAAAAAGACAAGAAAAAAAAAAAAAAAACCCTCAATGTCTTAACCAAGAATTGGAGATTCTTTAGTTTAACTAAAGGTATCAAACCATCATTCCCACTGTTTACCACACCAGTCCGCCTGTTATTCCTGCCAGATGGGTCCACTGATCCCTTCCTAAACCTGCCCTGACAGTCCTGCATGTCAGTACCTAAAAGCCTCAAGTGCCACGGATTATTGCCCCATTTCTGGAAATGCCAGTTATCCTACAGGCGTCCCAGATGGTCCATGAAGTCCGTCTGCCACCCTGGCCCTTCCTAAAAGGCTCCGAAGTACTTGCAACAATCACATGTACCCATACCTTTTTTTTTTTACACCAAGTATGTATATTAGAAAAGAAAGTTATGAAATATTCTATCCTTCCAACATACCTTTTTACTGACAGTTCCAACATCAAATCAATGACTATCAACCCCCAACTACATCAAAGTCACTAATTATGCAGGACACTTCAGGTGTATAAGGTAAGGACTGTGCCCTTCTGGAGCAGCCAGTATCAGTGGTGGTTAAAAGCAGGGGTTTCAGTGAGGCAGATAAGCTCTAAGAAGTAAGTCAGTTTCCTTATCAGTTACATGAGTGTAATAATATGGGAAATAAAGGACAAGTGCTTAGCATGGTACCTAGCATGTAAGAAATACTTAATGGATGATAGCTGTTATTTTACCCAGGAGGATGTAACAAGAGGGAGGCTCCTACAAAATCCACATATTTATATTTTGCCCGTGAGCCCCGAAGAGTGTCAGTGCCCTAAGGAGTATCTATAGACACAGAAAGACTCATCCTCCTCCAGCCCACTAGGCCTTGCTGGGCCCTAACCCCCACGCTCCCTAGAAAACCTCATTTGTATTCCATCGGAGTCGCTCTGGAGGCAGTAGTGGGCACCGAGGAAGACACTCCAGCAGCTTCTTGGGGAGGAAGATCTTCAGGTGGTGGCTGTTCTCTGGAGGGAGCCAGAAGGAAAGGCTTAGTGTGCTGCTGTGCCATCCCTGAGAGGCAGCCCAGGAAAAAAAGAGGGAAACTGCCACCAAGACAAGAGAGCAGAGAATCTAAGTATCAAAGAGCCACCATGCATGAGAACATAAAGGCTGTGCCCAAACTGGGAACCTGCTTTGTGAACTTACCAGCAACCTCAGTGGTGTCCTTGGTATTCATGGTGAGGGATCCAGGGCATGCAAGGTCACCCCCGGCCTGAGGGGCCGGGGGGAGGGGGAGTCCGTGCTGGAAAAAGAAAATGAGGTCATGGTAGAAGTCCCCACTTTAAACCAGGACAAGGAACATAGGTAAGGGAAAGGATGCAGAAATAGGATCACGATATCTGGGAAAGGTGAGGAAGAAAGAGGAAGGGGCTAGATTCTGATATGACAGTAGAATCAGGGGATGGAGGTAAGGGAGAACCCAGATATGGCACCAGGAACCAGCACAGTAGGGGGAGGGAAGAGACAGGACACCACAGAATGGACTGACCAGGAGAAAAATCAGGTGGGGGAGGGGAGAAGGCTCTCAGGACTGGGGCCTGGGAGGTCCTATAGCTTGGGCCCTTGCAGCAGCTGGGGTTATAGTGGGGTCAGGTCCCAGCGACTGGGACACAAAGGATCTGGTCTTTGGAGGGCGGTTTGATAAAAGTTTGGATGCTAGAGCAAAGCAGGAAGTCTAGGTTAGGGCGGAGAGCTAGGTCTTGGAAGACACACCCTGAACTCCTTCTCTATTTGATTTTTTCCAAAGGGAAGGGCAGATCTGATAGCTGACCTCACCTATTCTCTCTCCTCCAGATTCGTCAGGGCCTGGTAGAAACTGGGCTAAACACACAGAACTGGACTTCTCACGCTTCTCACCCTGGGGACCGTCCTCCACCCTGCCGCTGACAGTCCTCACCACCCACCAGCACCTATCTCCGCAAATGCCTCTGCCTCCTCTGGCCACCAGGCCTACCCTCGCCCCATCTACCACTCCGGGTCCTGCCTTAGCCCCAGCCCTTCTAGGGGAACAGACGGGAGCTGGAGGAGTCTCTCAGCGCGGGCTCCGCCAGGTGTCAAGGATAAAGAAGGGGAGGAGGCCCGGTCTGGCTCGGCCGGCCGTACTGTGAAGCGAGGGTTGGGGTAAAGACTCCGTCCCGGGGTGCAGGTGTACAGTACAGGCTAGGTAGCCTGCCAGGGTGCAGAGCGGGAGTGGTATCTAGGCTGGGGGCGCGGGGGTGGCGCGGCACTCGGACGCCTGGCGCTCTGGGCGGCCCCGCATGGCAGGGCTGGGGTCCCGGGAGAACCTCCGAGGTGGGAGGGTCCAGCCTGCACACGGGGACCGTCTGGAGAAGCCCGAAGCAGAGCCCCCTCGAGCGGGCGGCAGGCGAGAGGCAGTGAGCGTGCCGGGTGCGGGGTCTCGGGACCAGTTCCCACACGCGCAGGACCTCCGCGGGGCCCTGCGCAGAGCGGCGCCCCCTGGCGCGGGGGAGGAGGACGGAAGCGGGGTGGGGAACCGGAGAAGCGACGGTGGTCCTCTGCGCCGCGCTCCGCGGCCCGACTCGCGGAGCTGCGCCCCCTGGCGCGGGGGCGGAGAGGCGGGCTGCGGGCCCTGGCTCTTACCTCCCGGGGTCCCGCGGGTGACGGCGGCAGCGGCCATTCTACCCCACACCGACCCCCCCCAGCGCCGGCTGACAGCAGCGTGCAACGTCACCGCGCACGGGGCGGGGCCTCCCAGTTAAGGGAATGGGGGTCGGGAAGGGAATCTGGGGTGGGCGCGCGTGGGCTTCTGGGCGGGCCTTGAGCGGAGGAACCGGCTCCCAGGCCCTGGGGCGAGGCCGAAGTCCCTAGTGGGAAGCTTGCAAGTCCCTAGTGGGACAGTGCTGCTGAGGATCCGGGTCCCAGGGTCCGGAGGCGGAAGCTCGAGCGACGGCCGTGACTCTAGGCCTGGGAGCATGCAGCGAGTAGGGTCCACGGCTCAGATTTGGAACCCAAAGACACAGTGAGAAACTCCATGCTTTCAGCCTCGGCCAGCGCTCCTCGAATTTGGGGGCCCAGTCCGACTTCTCTGCAGCGGGGTCCTCCATCAGATGAAAGTCCCTGCCCCACGCCCCCCCACGTCCCTCCCATTAGCCTTTTCATCACCGATTCGAAGACGGAAAGACAACTGCCAGCTCTACTTGCTTGCGGTTTAATAACAGAAGACACAGAAAAGAACACAAGGCCAGAAGCAGGCCTCATGGAAAGCGGGGCTTGGGCGTTCCTGTGAGAGGGGCGACTGAGATGGGGGCCCACGGGGGCTGTGAATGCCTGGTCTGGAGAATGGGACCAGGGCTGGTGAGGCAAAGGAAAGGGAACCTCTTTGATGCTAACAGTGGGACAATTCTGGTGGTGATGGGACAGGTTTTGGGCTCTTAACACAGCAAGCGTCTTACAATGGTTTTCTCCTTACTCCGACTTCAACTCCATCCCTCAAGGATTGTAAATAGGATTCCTCCTGGCTGTGACAGTGCTGTAGACCAAAGAGCTCAGCTGCCTGGAGGCACAAGCCCCCTCCTGGCCCAGGGTACTCCAGGGAGACCAAAGCAGCTGTATTTGAGAAATTAAGAAAAAAAAAAGAATGAAGGGATGGAAAAATACAGCGCTCTCTAGATGTCCTAGTACAGCCACCCCTTACCCCAAGTCATCTACTTTATGTTTGTTTCTCTCATTTCCAGCTGTGCAAACTGGCTCTTGGCTTCTGCTGTCTCTCTGTGTAAGACCAGGGATCTATCTCACTACCCTACAAAACTGCCCTCCTGCCATACCTGGGCCCTACCAGGAGTGATAAGATGGTCCTCTTCCTGTGGATAGGTTGCTTCCTCTTTTTCCAGGTCAGGGTATTCACTGGGCCTGAGGAATTCACAGCCCTCTTCGTGAACCTCCAGTGGTTCAGGTGCAGCCTCAGAGATGCCCCACTGGGCCTTCTTTAGTCTGTGGAGACTTAAAGCTTAGGAGAAAGGTGCCTAGACGCCCAGGTACCTTTCTGTCTCTTTATTCCTCATCTTTTTATTTTGAAGTATTTCCTGCTGGGCCTCTAGGATGTTGCTATGTGATCTTCAATTTACCAGTCCCAATTTTCTGTTCCCCCCCAGACAAGTATTTGCAGTCCAGGGACCCTGAGGTGACCCCTTGTTCCCCTAGTTTTGTGGTATACTTTCCTGTGTTTAGTAATCCAGTTTCAACTCCATCTTGCTCATGTGGCATCCCTTCTTGCCACATTATAGAAATTCTGTGTCATTTGTACCAAGCCCATGACTCCTTTAAAATTGGCTTAGTTTAAGCCATCCTGCCCCAGCCCTTCTGGGCTCCTAAAACCCAGATGGACCCCTCCTTACTCATTGATGGTTCTCTGGCGCCTCCTCAGGTCCTCCAGGTGGTAAGCAACAGCCCTCACCCTGGCTGGGATGCCCCCAGGTCCTTGCTGCATTCCATTCAACTGGGGCCTCCTTCTCTTTCTTCGGCAAAGCATCTCAGGGGGTGGGAGCCCCCCAGGAGGGTATAGGCCAGGCTGGGAGCAACCAGTGGTTCTCTGTGCCAGAAAATGAGGAAAAGGAGCTAGAAGGTCTCAGGAAAGCTTGAATTGAACTTGGGAGTCAGGAGTCTTAGAAAGCCCAGATGTGAAATGGAAACTGTGATGCCTGAGTCACAGGAAGGAGGACCTGGTCAGTGTACTGGTTGAGAAACACCAGAAAGGGCCAGGGATTTAGCTCAGTGGTTTAAGCGCCTGCCTGGCAAGCACGAGGTCATGAGTTCGATCCCTGGTACCAAAAAAAAAAAAAAAAAAAGACACAAAGGACAGCTGGAGACAAAAAGGCATCAGATACAATTTTAGCACAAAAGTGTTGAAAGGTATAGTATGTCATACCAACATGGGTGGAATGTACTGTTCTTCCATCCAGATAGGGCTGTGAAGCACAAAAAAGGGGCCAGAGTCAGAATAACCCATACATACTGTTTCTCTGATGACCTTGCCCAGCGTGTCTGGTATAAGAGCTATGGTATCCATCAGCTAGTAGGAAATTATCTTCAGACTAGGGCTTGCTTCCATAAGGACTTATGGTAGGTAAAAACTATACCCTCATCATCCTAATTCCAGTTAGTCTCCATTTTCTCTTTTTTTTACTCACCTGGACTGTTGGGTAAGATTCTCCCAGAATATATCTCCATAACACTTGGGTGTTGGTCTGAGGCTCTGGGAAGGCAGGCTACGGGGTAGAGATCGGCTGACCACTCTGGAATACCTGAGATGAGGACAAGGTAGGCTTGTATCTGGCTGTTCCATTATAGCTTCTACTGACTGTTGGGATTCAGGGGCCCATACTTATATAGGACCATACAGCTGCTCAGGTTCCCTCAAGATACGACCTCTGCCCACTTTAGCTAAGACAAATGTGAGTAGAGATTGGAGCTGGGGTCAAGGTGGAGATAGGCTATTGTTGGAGTCTGAGATCTCAAAGGATCTCAAATTTCTAGGCTCAGACTTTTTTATTTTAGTTATTTTATTTTATTTATTTTTGAGATAGGATCTCTCACTCTAGTTTGGGCTGAACTTGAACTCACTATGTAGACCAGGCTGGCCTAGAACTCACCATTTTCCTTCTGCCTCAGCTTCCCCAGTGTTAGGATTATAAGTAAGCACTACCACACCTAGCAATCTTAAACTTAAATACCTTATAGCCAGTGAACATAATATTTAACAAACAGGGTTGTTAAAAGGGAAGGCCCTGGTTATTCAGGCAATTTGAGGTTTCCTTTAGGTCAACTGTAAGAGCGAGGAGAGAGACCCTTTGTCTCTTCTATCTCAAGGGCTAATATCTTTACAGGTAAGGAGATGTGTACAGAGCTATTTGAGAACAGTGCTTACCACTTCCAAAACTCCCAGACTGAATGACTGCCCTCCTGATCTCTAAGAAGTGGAGTATCCTGGGACTTAAGCTAGGGGCTCCTTATGTTTTGCATCTCCAACTCTCCTTAGGTGATCTAGGTATTGTTAACTTTATCACTGCTGTCTTAGTTACTTTTCTTGATGCTGAGACAAAATACTTGACATCTGAAGCTAAAGGAGGAGAGGTTTATTTTGGCTCACGGTTTGTAGTAATTTCTTTTCATAGTTGGCTGGTTCCAAGGCAAGGTGGCATTGCAGAGGGGCATCACAGAAGAGAAACAGTTGATGGAGGCAGAAGGCAGGAAGGCAGCAAAACAGCAAAGTAGCAAGCAGCAAGTGACAAACAGCAACCATAGCAGCCCCCCTTCTGTCCCTTATCCTCTATTCAGGTGGGCAGGTAGCACTCACACTCGGGGTGGGGCACCCTCAATCCTAGCATTGCACTGTGAATGAACCCCAGTATCACATCCTTAACCCCAGCATCATTCACTACAGATCCAGCCATCTCTGTTAAGTTCTACCTATGACTGCATGAGGCTTTGGGGGACATCTAGACACAACTGCCAACATACTGATGACTCCCAAATCTGTTTTTCCAGTCTGTCCTGGTTCCTTTCTGGGATTCACTTGACACTTACCCCAGCCTTCGAACCATCTTACTGAATAAAGGCACCCCAAATGTCTAGCTGCTAGGGCCAAAAGCCTAGTTTGCCTCACTCTTCCTTGATTCCCAAACCCAATCCATCACGGGTCCTATAAATTCTACATCTGCAATATATTTGAGTCTGACCACTCCTCACTCACCATGTCATTCCTATCACCATATTCTAGATCATCTTCTCCTGCCTGGACTATTGGGATAGCTTCTTCTGTCCCTGCTCCCATTTTCATCTCCCTACAATCGATTCTTCACAGAGCACTGACAGCAATCTTTTTTAAAAATGTGATTATGTGAAGTGATACAAGGTTTGAGATGTACTTCAAAATAATTTGGGAAGTAGGGGGTTTGATAAGTATAGACATAAAAAGATCATCCACATAATAATCACTGAGGACTGAAAATGGACATGTCCAGGTTTTGTTTGTTTTGAGGCAGGCTCTTATGACTATGCTGAGTTTGAGGCCACGCTGGCCTCAAACTCACAGCAATCCTCCTGCCTCAGCCTCTCAAGTGCTGGGATTATAGGTATGTACCACCATGCACAGCCTACATCAAGTTTTTGATACTATTTTTTCTACTTTTATATTTATTGGAAGTTTTCCATCATCAAAAAAGCTTGAAGGAAAAAGTCTATGTCATTCCTTTACTTCTATTGATTTTCACTGTCTTTAGAGTAAAATCCAGACTTGTATTTAGCTACTTTTTGAATTGCTCCTGAACATTATCACCAGTTATATGTTATTATATACAGAATAATGTATTGTCTCTAGTACAAAAATATAAATTCATTTTCTCATGGTTATGACCTGGACAGTAATTCTTACCACAGAAGAAGTTTGGCTTACAAGTTCCTCAAAAGTTGGAAATCTGGTCAACTTTGTATAAAAAATGAAAATGGAGGGCAGGGATTTAGCTCAGCTGAACAAGTGCCTGCCTGTCAAGTGCAAGGTCATGAGTTTGATCCTCGGTACCAAAAAAAAAAAAAAAAAAAAAAAGAAAAAAAAGAAAATGGAGTGTGGAGTTCACACGGTAGAAATGAAAATAATTGAATTTTAGGAATCTGAATGTATTCATCCAAAAGCAGGCAGATTTCATCATACTAGGTTCATCAATGCAATATGATGTCTAAAATTAAAATTACTAACATAGGCTTAATGTGGTGGCACATGTCTATAATCCTAGCACTCAGGAGGCTGAGGTAGGAGGATCACCTTGAGTTTGAGGTCATCCTGAGCTACAGAAGCTCAAGGCCAATCTGAACTACATAGCAAGGCCTTGTGTAAAAAACAGAAGCCAATAATAGTTATAAAAACAGAAAAAATCCAAACTCTCCTCTATGGGCTATTAAGATCTGGCCCCTATGTAATTCTCTGACTTTATTTTTAATTTTCTGCTTGACTACTAAATTTCAGTTACACTGGCCTCCTTCCTGTTCCTAGAACATACCAAACATTTCCTCCATTAGACTAGCTCCTTCTTACTTTTCAGATTACAATTCAATTCATCTCCCAGGGCTGGGGATTTAGCTCAGCAACTCCGGTCGTGAGTTCAATCCCAGGTACCGATAAATAAAACAAGTTCATCTCCCAGAATAGTTTCCACAATCACTCCATCTAACTTTGTATCCCCCTAAACCCACTATTTTCCCTTATACTCATTTTTTATTTTTTCATGGTACTTACCACTACTTGAAATTATATTTTTTAATACATTGTTGCCTTTCTGAATATAAGCTCTATAAGAGTAGAACTCTTATCTAATGGTTGAATCTCCAGTGCCTAACACAGGGCATAGGCATACAACCTTTCCTCTATCCCTTCACCATACTCTCCACCCTCTGGGAAGGACTCACTTGGCAAAAGGGATTAGGTTGTCTTCATCTTCCTGTACTTGCATGACTGGACTGGGCTGGGTACCCAGACTGAGTCTTCTCCTTAGTGCTAGGGGAGTAATGGAATATGAATCATTCACTTATATAATGGTTGTAGGGATGAGACCAGCAACAGATCTAGAGATTTGAAAGATTATGTGTAGATTCTAAAAAAAGAAAAGTTTGAAAGTTATCTCTAGGACTAAGGATATAGTTCAGTGGTAGAGCACTTGATTAGAATGTGTGAAGCCATAGGTTTGATTCCCTCATAGTAAAAAAAAAAAAAAAAAAAAAGAAGTTTTAGTGTTGGACTGGTCTTGAGCTCAAGGTGATCCTCCTGCCTCAGCCTCCCAAGGGCTGGAATTATAGTAGTGTGCCACCACACCCAGTTAGTGTTGAACTATTAATTGAATGCAAAGGTTGAAGATGGCAAAGATGGTAACCATTGGAAAGGTGTAGTAAAAAGTAGTGGAGAAAGTCAATTTTCTGAGGATAAATATGTACAGGAAGTGAAATTTATAGATCTCAGTTAAGAAATTTAACAACATTGGGATGGTGAAATGAAAAAGAATGATAGATGAAGACTGGGCAGGGCAGTAACTGGCCCAGAGCTGGGATAGTTAGAGGAGGCAGAATTGAGAGTTTTACTATGTAAGTAGTAAAAATAAAGTGGGCAGAGCGGTCAATTGGTGATAAGGAAAGAGAGGGTGGCTAAGGATGTCTACAGTATTGTGAGCAAAGCCAGATGTGGTGGTAAATACAGGAGGCTGATGCAGGAGGATTCAAAGTTTGAGCAAAGCCCTGTTTCATTTTGTTTTGTTTTGTTTGGGACAGGGTCCGATTATAGTCAGGTTGGCCTCAAATTTGTGATCTTGCCTCAGCCTTTGGAGTGCTGGGATTACAGAATGCAACAACATGGGCAGCCAAAAATGACTGGAGAGCTAGTTAGGGTGGCAAGAAAAGGTAGTTAAGCATACTAGTTAAAAGCTGTGGCTTAGTGGTATAACACTTGCCTAGTTTGTGAGAGGCCCTGATTTAATCCCCAGCACTATGAAAGGAAAAAACAGAAAACAAAGAGAATACTAGAAAAGTTAGGAAAATGTATGCAGGCTGCACAAAAGACAAAAAAATGTTAATTGGAAACTGCTAAAGGTGAACAAGTATTTAACCAAGGGTAACTAGATATGGGCTGAGAAAAGTTACATGAGGAAAAAAAAATGGAGAGAGAAATTACTTAGGGTTAAGGTGGCTGGTGAAGGAGGGATATGTGAGGTCTAAAAGGTAAGTTGATCTAAGCGGAGATTCTGGGCCAGAAAGGGGCCAGCAGAACTCGGGACCTGGAGGACATTAAGACCTCAGAAAGTTGGGCCTAACTATAATGGGTGGCCTAGATCTAGGGTCAGGGTAAGCACCGAAGCCAGCCCGACAGGATTCTCAATAGTTAATGGGGGGGGAGGGTAAGCCAAGGCCTTGGAGGGCAACTCAGACCCAGAGGTGAGGCTGGGCCTGAGGAGTGGGCAGGAGTCCTCAGCCGGAGGGGGGAGGGGCGAGCCCTGAGGGGGTGGCTCGGGCATGACGACCCTCGGCAGATGGCCGGAGGGCGGCCAGGCCAGGGGCACGACTGGCCTTGGCCGCTGAGGTGCTTGGCTCAGGCCCACCCGAGGTGCAGTCTGGGTTCTGAAGGGTCAGGGAGGGGTCTCTGGGCCTGAGGCGGCGGCTGTGAGATCCTGGACTGCGGAACTTCAAGGCCAGTCGAGGACACAGAGCCAGCGTGGTTATGCTACCGCCGGCGGCGGCGGCCGTTCTTGGCTCCAGCACCTGAGGCAGCTGCGCGGCGAATTCTAGAACTATGAGCCTGACAGGCAGGAGGCGAGCCGGGGTGACCCCGGGAGGACAGGAGCCGGCCGGTGTTCAAACTTCTGGGGGCGGGGCCCGGGCGGTGGTTGCCTCCTGGGCGGGGCCGACGGAGGCTCCGCCTCCCGGCACGCCTCCGACGGCGGCGACGTGCGCGGGTCCGAGGCGTGGGTCCCTTTCAGGGTTCGCCCCACTTTTCCCGGCTACTCAGGGGCTGCCAACTCTCCCCAGTTGCGGCGGCTGGCTGCTCTTGTATCTGTTGCCGGGTTCTCAGGTGCCCCCCCCACCCCCGACTGTGGGTCATATAGTCAGGAAGCATTGCCCCTTTAACAGAGGCAGCCCGAAGGCTCCAGGCCCCTGCCTAGGGCAGCGCGCTCCCGCCCTCCCGTCCGCGCGCGCTCCCGCTCGTCCCCCGCCCCTCGCTCCCGCCCCAGCTCGCGCTGCCCGGGCGGGCGCCGGCCGCTGGCGCCGCTACTGCTGCCGCCCCCGGGCCGCGAGTGAGCCGCTCGTCGCCCGGGGACCGGGCGAGGGGCGGGGGCAACCCCAAACCGGCGCCAGATCTCTACACTCCAGTTTTACGGTTCCCGGAAAGTTTGTCCCTTTGCACTTCGCGGAGCCGCGCCGGGAGCCCCGCCGCTACGAGGTAAGAGCTGGGGAGGGGGAAGGGAAGGGACGCCGGCGAAGGAATGTGCTGGGCCGGGCGGGCGGGGAGCCGGGGTCCCGTTTGCTGGACCTGACTAGTGCGGGCTAGACGCGAGAGCTGGGATCATGTGCTGTTTGTCTCGCGGAGGCGCAGAGAAGTGCCAGGCCCCAGGCTGGACTGGGGGCCAGGGTCCGCACGGGCCGTCTAGAAACGCCGGGCAGGGGCCTGTTGGAGAATTGCTAGGGTGGGTGAGGTGCAGGTGGCCCGAGGCCCCTTGTCGGGTAGGTCGACCCAATCCCAGCCGCGGGGTTCTCCTTGTACCCCACAGTACCTTTAAAGGTACATCGGCAGACCCTTGGATCTACCCCCTGTTCTCTTACTGCTGTTGGCCTGCCATTCTTTTCCCTGCCCGCTTAGTTGTTAATAGTCACGATTGTGTGTCCCTACCAGTGTCCTTCCCTCCCCTGGTCAGTGTCTGGGGGTCAGGGCCGTTCTTCCTGAGTTAGCCTCTGATTTCAGCTACTCCCTTCCTGTCCTGGGACAGACCAGCTCATGCTTTGCCCAGGAAGGCTGGTGAGGTGAGGCCCAGCATGACAAAGGCTTGAGGTTCTTTAGGGCCACAGTTGGGAACCTGGCATCCCTGAACCCTTTCTGTAGTCTTCACCTTGCCGTCCGTGGGTGTGGGCTGCTCAGCCTCTCCTCCCAGGGTGTGGGCACCCGATCACCTACATTCCTGGGCTCCACCCTGGCACCATCCCCAGGGATGTGGACTGGACGCCATAGCATTAGCCCCAGGCTGGGGCTGGGACCAGCCTGCTTCCTTTCCTTTCTCTCCCTTTTCAAGGAGCTGTCAGACCTTTTCCCCTTAATCCCCAAGATAGAGGCACACCGATTGCCCCAGCAGTGGAGCCTTGGGAGTTGGTATGGTGGATACAGGATGACCCCACCCTACCCTAACCATTGTCCTGGATCCTGAGGCGGAAGTGCAGAAGGGCTGGGCAAGGGGCTTGAGGCCCAAAAGGCAGGCCTTGTGTACCTGCAGCTCTTGGACTTTTCCTATCAGCAGCCCCTGCTTCATGTGGATGCTGTGGACACTAGGTGGGAACTGGTTTCTACTTTTCCGTTGCTGGTTCTCTAAATGAATTATAGATTAGGTTTTATGTTTGGGATTTTCTCTCCTCATTTCCTAGGCTCCCAGTTTGTGCTTTGCCCCTGGGGCCCCCTCTCTGCCTATTTTAAATCTCTGGGTTTGATATTCACTGTGTCTCCCCTTTCCTTCTCCCATTCTATCTTTTTAGCATGACCTCAGTATTGCCTTTTGGTTTATTTCTTTCGTTAGTGTCTGATTTTCTGTTCGTCTTCTCCGCCCTCAGCATCTCTGTCCATGTGTCCCTCTTTGAATTGCTCGCTGTCCAGCTTCACTCTCTCTCTCTTGTGTCTGAACGTTCAGTACACTTGTGAGTGATGAGGAATAAAAATATCACCATTCCTGCCCTTGAATTCACATTGCATTCAGCTACTCCAGAGAGGCAGCTATTCCTACCTTTCCTAACATTACCCCTTACCCCCTATCTTTTGCCGTCTAAATGTAGAATCCCAGACAGACTCTGGAGCCACAGGTGCCTCCTAACCAATCTTCCCCCACAACCAGGGTTTCCCTTACAGTCCCTGCTGGTGTGGCCAGGCCCCAAGTGTAGGATGGGGCTCCTCCTACGAGGGCTGGTGGCAGCCAGAACTGATACAGCCCCCCTGATCTGGGGCCAGGACACAAGGTAACTCTGGGGTGATGGCCCAGGTCCCTCCAAGCTGGGAGATGGCTGGGGATAGAGGCAAGAATGTTTGGAGCTCCTCAACCCAGTGCTATTTGGGAGGAAGGCCAGAGGGGCAGGAACTGGGCCCTCGAGGGGCTGGTTAGCTGGGGAAGAGGAGTAGAAAGGTTTCAAAGAGAAGCTGGGAAGCAATGTTTGAGTCCTCTCAGTGCCTCTGATCACCCTTCTTTCTCTGTCCTCCAGCTGAGGAGGGCAGGAGTGTCTGGAGCTATGGCTGGTGCCTCTGTGAAAGTGGCAGTGAGGGTTCGGCCCTTCAATGCCCGTGAGACCAGCCAGGACGCCAAGTGTGTGGTCAGCATGCAGGGCAACACCACCTGTGAGTGAGTCCTGGGGGTCTGGCTGGGCACAAGTGGGGAGCTAGCCCTACCATGTAAGCCAGTCCTGTTGGACCAAACCAGAGGACTGTGCTGGGCACAGAGCAGGTGCTAGTTTAAAGGGCGGGGGCTGGGGCAGGCTGGCCTTTCCATGTTCCTGTCTCCAGTGGGGGGAATGTTGGCTGGGAGCCCTCCTATTGCCCAATCCAGGGAGGCAGCTCATAGGGGGCGGGTCCTAGGAAGCCAAAATTAGCTTTGGTGGCAGGAGGGGGTGGGGACTATTAAAGAGGAGAGAGATGAACTAGGACGGAGATGGGGAGTGGGATGTCTGGTTTCTGGGAGCTTATGGGAGAGTGCGCAGAGATTGGGAGTATCTGACCTGGGTTTTCTTCTTTTGCCTTCCCTTTTCCCCTCAGCCATCTTCAATCCCAAACAGAGCAAGGATGCCCCCAAAAGCTTCACTTTTGACTATTCCTACTGGTCACACACTTCGGTGAGGTTGTTGGGCAGGGGGAAACTAACCCATAGAGGGGAGGGGATTTAACTCCTGGAGAGGCAGCAGTGCTGGGAAATAGGACCTTCCTGGGATAAGCTGGGACTGTACGGAAGGTGGGGAGAGCCCTGAATGGGGGCAGGTAGGACCCTTAGGTTGTACTTGAGACTGGGAGTGGGGAGGGTAGAGTGCCTCAGGTTGGTTGGAACAGCAGGAAGGCTGGAGAGAATGCTCAGGGTTGGTTAAGTTGATGATGATGGGGAAGAGACCAGGCTGTGGGGACCACAAAGGCAAACCAGTGCTCCTGGTTTTTTTCTCTTATTTTTTTCTTTTAAAAACAAAATAAAAAAGGATAGAAACAATACTCTTGTCTTTTTCTGTCCCCCTTTTACCTAGGCTGAGGACCCCCAGTTTGCATCTCAACAGCAAGTGTATCGAGACATTGGGGAAGAGATGCTGCTCCACGCCTTCGAAGGCTACAATGTGTGCATCTTTGCCTATGGGCAGACTGGGGCTGGGAAGTCCTATACCATGATGGGACGACAGGAGCCAGGGCAGCAAGGAATCGTGCCCCAGGTACATACCTGACTGGCCAGCCAGGGCAGGGGCATTTTCAGCTGCCCACAGAGGAGAAAGGACAAGGGTTTAAGGGTTATGGAGCAGAGAGCCGGTTCTCTGAGGCTCTTAGTTATAGAGAATGTTACGAGGTTGGCTAAAATCTGGATGTCCAGGTCTCTTTCGGGGGAAAGGCTTTGCCCCGGAAGAGATAGGGAAGCTGGATGAGAAGAGATGAGCTGTAAGCATCGGAGAGCCTTGAGTCTAGGCCCTGGTTTTACCACTTTCTGCTGGTTTGCTTTATTTCATAATTATTTGAGAGCACAATTCCCTAACAGGCTTCTATATCATAAATGAGATGTTGGCTGTAAAAAGATCTAGTTGTGGATACCTGAGAGCTGACCTGGATTTTCCCTACCTGTGTAGCATAGTGACCTTACACAGAGGCTTGGGAACTAGATGTTTGGGTTCATCCTGCCTTGCTGAATACCAGCCTGTGACTCTGGGCAAGTGGTTGCTTTCCTACCTGTAAAATGGGAATAACCCCTCCTTCAAGCCTGTGGAAAGGGTTAAATTGAGTTACCTGGGCCAGGGCCTGGCTCGGGGCTGGGCACTGCGAGTGTGCCATGAATGGAGCGTCTCTGTGCTTCTCTGTGTCTCTCTTCAGCTCTGTGAGGACCTCTTTTCTCGTGTCAGTGAGAACCAGAGTGCACAGCTCTCCTATTCTGTGGAGGTAAGCCCTAGGCTTGATGGGGGGAGCGGCGGTGGGCAGGGAGGCAGGAGAGCAGAGAGATTAAGATTGAGGGCAGTGGTAGTGTTGGAATCAGCCTGGACTCCCATTCTGGCTCTGCTGGTTACTCTGACTTTGGGCAGTAGTTTCAGCCTTTAGCTGCTGAGTGTGTTGATCTGAAGTGCTCATGGTTAGACTCTCCTTCCACAAGGGCGATGGGAGATTTGAGCTAGCATGCGGAAAATCAGCACCATACCTGGTGTGTGTGTCAGCTCGTTACCTGTGTACTGCATAGGGAAAGTTAGGGTAAGTGTTACTGGCAGTGTCATTATTTGCTTCCTTCTTACTTGCTTTTCTCACTCAGGTGAGCTATATGGAAATCTATTGTGAACGGGTACGAGACCTCTTGAACCCCAAGAGTCGGGGATCTCTGCGGGTCCGGGAGCACCCGATCCTGGGCCCCTACGTGCAGGATTTGTCTAAACTGGCTGTGACTTCCTATGCAGACATTGCTGACCTCATGGACTGTGGAAATAAGGCACGGTAAGGCAGGCTGGTTAAGCAGAGATTGAGGGACTGGGGTTGGGAAGGGAAGGCAGGACCCTGTGACTATTCCCTTTCCCCCCAGGACGGTTGCTGCCACCAACATGAATGAGACAAGCAGCCGTTCCCATGCTGTCTTTACCATTGTCTTCACGCAGCGCTGTCATGACCAGCTCACTGGGCTGGACTCGGAGAAGGTGAGGATTCGCCCGCGCTCGTTTGCGTTGCCTCAGGGCTTCCACAGCTTTGTCTGCCTCCCCATCAGTCAGATCAGTGTACCACAACCTCTCATTGCTTGTTTGTCCTTACTAGAGTTTTCAGGGCGGGACTGAGCTCCCACTCTGTGCCTTGTCCTGGTACACAGTGGGTCTATAAGTGTTTGTAAGTGAATAAATGCACAGATGAATGAGTAACGAGCTCCTCCTCACTGGTTTCCTTCCATATCCCTTTTCCTTCTCTTCTTTTCCTTTACCCCTTCCTAGCTTTCTCCAGCCCTTGCTGCCAGCCAGTCCCTTGATTTACCTTTCTCATCCCACACTCCCCCAGTCACGTCCTGCCTCTTTTTTCTGACCCCAGGTCAGTAAGATCAGTTTGGTGGACCTTGCTGGGAGCGAGCGAGCTGATTCCTCAGGGGCTCGGGGCATGCGTCTGAAGGTGAGGGCACTTTAGAGGGACAGATGGGGGTGGCAATAGGGGATGTGTGCGGATGCCACTGTTCCTGACCTAGGACTCTCACTGGCAATGGGCAGTGGGAAGTGAAATGGATCATGTATGGTGGAGAGAAGGTCTCATCCCCATCCTTTACCCTTTTCCAGGAGGGTGCTAACATCAATAAGTCCCTAACTACTCTGGGGAAGGTGATCTCAGCCCTTGCAGATATGGTGAGTCCTGTGGGTTGGGAGGGAGAGAGGCTCAGGGAAGCAGGCACAGGGAGTGGCTCACTCTGATGTTCTGTCCCTCTCATAGCAATCAAAAAAGCGGAAGTCAGACTTCATCCCTTATAGGGACTCTGTGCTCACCTGGCTGCTCAAGGAGAATTTAGGTGAGGGACTCCTGTCTGTGCTAACCCTGCCACCATCCCACTAGCCTTGTTTGATAGGTCTGACAGATTCCCTTACCACTCCCAGAAACCAAACTCCAGTCAGTGTTGTCCCACTCTCTCCTCGAATCTAGGGAATATCTTTTGCAGACTATCTTTTTATTTTTGGTTTTCTGAGACAGGGTTTCAATATGTAGTTCAGGCTGGCCCTGAACTCACTATGAGGCCCGGGTTGGCCTCAAACTCATGGTGGTCCTCATGCCTCAGCCTCCTACGTGCTGGGATTGCAGGTGTGTGCCACCATGCCCTACTTTTTTGAAGACTTTCTGTGATAAGATCAAGGCCATACCTTCCCTGCTAAGGCCAGGTGTCTCCCTGACCTCACAGCAATGACTGACTCTATCCCCATCCTGTAGATATCTGATGTCTCCTTTACCTTGTCCCTCCCCACAACAAGTAGACCTCATAGTTGGCTCCACAACTCTTAGCCTCACCCTGCCTCAGTGATGCCATCAGACTCCGGTCTGGACACTGGGCAGCCTCCTTTCCCATGACCCAGTCTGGTTTTTCTTAGGATTTGGCTTAGCTAAAACCTTTCCATCTCCCTGTTCATAGGTGGGAACTCACGCACAGCAATGATTGCAGCCCTGAGTCCCGCTGACATCAATTATGAGGAGACGCTCAGCACCCTCAGGTGGGGCTTCTAACTGGCAGGGATGGGGCAGCATGTGAAAAGGGCCAGGAGCTCAGAGGTGGGTTACTTGAGAATCCTTCAGTGAGGCAGGGTGAATCTTGCCTATCTTGAGTCCGGGGAGGGAGAGCCAGAAACAGGCAGCGTAGCAAGGGGTTCTGTGCCTGTCCTCACCAGTCTGGATCCCCTTCCTCACCCAGGTATGCTGACCGCACCAAGCAGATCAAATGCAATGCTGTCATCAATGAGGACCCTAATGCCCGGCTGATCCGAGAGCTGCAGGAGGAGGTGGCACGGCTACGGGAACTGCTGATGGCTCAGGGGCTCTCAGCCTCTGCCCTGGGAGGTAGGGACACCCGGGGACATCCCTCGGCTCACCCTATCCCTTTTCACTTGCTTTTGCTCAGTCCTGGGGTCTCGGAGGGACCACTTACCATGCAGGCCTTCACTTGTTCAGTAACTCAAGACAGATGTGGAGAGGCCATTTGTGTCTCAGGTGTTATAGAACTAGGAGGGACTAATCCTCTGGGGGAGAATTGGGATTCAGAAGGACTTTGCCAGTCGTCTGGGATTTTATGACCAGTGTGGGAAGAAGTGGCAAGTCATGCATTTATGATTCACACAGTGAGTGGTAAAGAGGCTTCTGGGCACTACCTTATAGAAATTCTTATGAAATATCAGGGTTTTAGCTGAACATAAACCTAATGGTCAACAGCAGAATGGTTTCTAAAATGTGGTGACCAACCTCATTGATAAGAAGCAGTCTTTCTTAGAGAATGTCTAATACATGTTGATGGGCTGTGTTCAGTCTGGGGATGAGTCTCACAGAGGACAGGGTGCCGAAGCACACAGAGAGGGGAACAAGGATATTTTTGGGTAGAGGAGGATAAAGAGGATGTGATGTTTACCTTCCAACATTTGAAAGGGTGTCTCGAAGAAGAAACAACTAGAAACAGTAGGCACACAGACACGGCAGATTCCAGCTCAGCATCACTCCAAACTTCAGACAGAGCAAGCTGTTGACAGAAGGAGATGGGTACCTCGTTCATTTCAAGTTTTCTGTCCATGGGTTATAGGCAGAGACGGTGCTTATTTGTCAGGGTTCCTGAGAGGACTCCCTGTCTGGTAAGAGGTTGCCCAGAAGTCTCCCTAAGTTCTCTGTAAATCTCTTGGCTTTCTCTAGCGTTTGGTTCCATTTTCTTTAGCATTTTTCCTTTTTCCTTTTTTAAGATGTGTTTCTTTACATTGCCTAGGCTGGTCTTGAATTCATAGGTTCAAATAATCTTCCTACCTCAGCCTCACAGATAGTTGGGACTACAGGTCTCACACTGGTTTTTGTTTGTTTGTTTGTTTGTTTGTTTTTTATGTACTGGGGATTGAACTCACCACCTCGTGCTTGCCAGGCAAGTGCTTACACCACTGAGCAAAATCCTCAGTGACTCTCACACACTCTTACCTTTTTCCCTCCCAGGCCTAAAGGTAGAAGAGGGGAGTCCTGGAGGTGCTGTACCAGCTGTATCATCTCCACCTGCCCCAGCTTCACCCTCGTCTCCCCTTGTACACAATGGGGAGGTGGAGCCATCTTTCTCCAATGCTGAGCCCCAGATTGGACCTGAGGAGGCCATGGAGAGGCTGCAGGTGCAGATCTGGATCTGGGATGGGAGGTTGGGAGCTCCTGGGAATTTACTTCTCTGCAGCCAGGGCTGAGGAACAAGAAGGACCCCCAGGAGTACTGTGGCCCCTGCAATAGGTGCGGGTCACGGACTGTCTTGATCCCTGCCCATCCTTGTGCCCCTAGGAGACAGAGAAGATTATAGCTGAACTGAATGAGACTTGGGAGGAAAAGCTGCGGAAGACGGAAGCCCTGAGGATGGAGAGGTTTGGGGCTGGGCCACGTCACGGAACTCTAGGAGGGTGGGAAGAGGTCAGGCCCTTTAGGGAAGGCTATGGGAGTGATGACAAGTCTGACATTTGCCTTTCCCTTTCCCACAGAGAAGCATTGCTGGCTGAGATGGGAGTGGCTGTCCGGGAGGATGGGGGCACTGTGGGCGTCTTCTCTCCAAAGAAGGTGTGTGAGAGATGGGGCACAAAAGCTTAGAGAGTTCTGTGGGTTCCTAAAGAAGAGAATGAAGGGTGGCAGGGTGAGAGTTTTAATCTTGATCTTTCTATCTGAGGTGTCTGACATGTCCTTCTGTCATATTTGTCTTTTCCTCTGCTACCTCTTGTGATCTCTTCCTTTTCTACATCTTCCTGCTACCTGTCAGGCAGCCAGTACTTAGTAAGTGCCTGTGGCCAAGGACTTGGATTTGCTCTCTGCCCTTACGAGGTTGTGAGAACTGCTTAGAATCTAAGTCTTTATGTGTATGTATGTGAGGTAATGTACACAGTTTATCTCAGGATTCTTGAGAAACTGCTCAGTAGTGGTTACTCAGGGAGAAAGGAAAGGAACTGGGAGTAGAAACTTGAATGCTACATGTGCTTTTGTGTCATTTGAATTTAGTAACCTATGTGTTTGCTTCCACACAGAAAATTAACTAAAAATACACTTTTTATAAAGGAAAACTTCAGGAAACCATGTCTGTAAGGGGGTAGAGGAGGACTGAGCACCACTGTGTGCGACAGTGAGTGTAAGTGTGCAGCAGGACTGGTGTAGATGGAAACGTTTTTGTGCCCTGGAGATGCAGCAGGTGGATTCTCAGCAGGTGGATTGGAAAGTGAAGCCTGAAACATTGGAAGGACTTGAGGATAGAGAGTAATAGGGATAAGTGATGCTGAGCAAACTCGGGGTGCATATTGGGGTGAGTGGGGCAGGCTGGTGCCTGACATAGATCTGTCTGCTACCATAGGTCGTAGGTGTTTGGTCAATCTTTGCTGAGAAGAAAGAAAGAATCGAGGAGGGAATGGTCACGCCCAGTTAGTGCCAACAATGATATTCAAAATGCTTAATCAGTTGGCACAGCACCAAGTGGGCAGAGCGGATGCTAACCCAAGACAGCCAGCATAGCTGTAGTGGTGCACACTGACGAAGGGGTGCTGTGGAAGCCAGGCTGAGCAAAGCAGGAACTTCCAGTCTCACAAGGGAACCAGCCAGGTCTGCCTGGTGCATGGGGCAGAACAGACAAGGCACAGGCCTTAAGTAAGGCACCCTATTCTGGGTCAGACAGGGTTCTTGGAGGCCGATGGGAAAAGGTGGGTAACTGAAAAGAGGCCTCACTGTATTTTGTAAGGTTAGGTCCATCTGGAAAACCAAACAAGCAGGGATTGTTGAAACTTTGTTCTAAAAAGGGTAGAGCTTTGACTTTCTTGGACCCAGTTGTAACGAGGGAGTAAAGGTTGTAGGTGGATAACTAAGGGTGTCAGGCCAAGCTGAAGGGCTGGTCCAGAGCTGGGTATCCAGGGTCTTGGAGTCCCTCTAAGATCCAGCTGCTTCCTGGTAGGTGAGTCTGCGGATGGCCCTTAGCATGGCTTCTAACCATCTTTGGGTGCCTGTGCCTGGGCACTAATACTCCATCGCAGAGGTGGAGAAAAGGCAGAAAGGACTAGGGAAACTGATGGAGTGGAGCTTCTTCTTGCAGGCTGGACACTGCTGAGGGATGTTACCTCCTAAAGCCCAGACGCCAGAGGGCGGGGTTTTAATTGTTCTGGAAAAGACAGTACATACCAGAGAGGACATTGAAATAGAACTCAGTAAGTCTCCTTCCTTTCCACCCTCAAGTTCCCCTGTCAGTAGCAGCCTCCATTATCAGCTCATACTGTGTTCTCCTGGAGGTATGTGCAAGCTCAGACATGTGTCATATGTGTAATTATACACGTGCATACACACAGTCTCTCTTTAATAGTAGTGGTTGCATACCTTATTTTTAAAGGTTACTTCTCTCTGTCTCCTTTTTTTGGAGACAAGATCTTGCTGTGTACTTCTGGCTGGCTGTGAACTCACTTTATAGCCCAGATTGGCCTCAAACTCATGGTGATACACCTCTTTTCGCCCTCTGAGTGTTGGGATTACACACATGTACCATCATGCTTGGCATTTTTCAGAATATTCCATTGTACAGATGTAGGATAATTTATTTAGGTTTTTCCCATTCTTTGTCACTGTAAACAGTGCTACAATGTAGTCTTATAAGTAGGTGTCACATATAAGAACAGATACCTAGAAGTGGGGGTTTGGAGTCAAATGGTAGCAATTTAAAATTTTGATTTATGTTGCTGAAATACTTTTTGAAGATTATAATCTTGCTTGTTTATAGTCTCAAGAATGATGTATAAGGAAGCCTATTTTCCCTTACTTTTTTTAGCATCTGGGTTAATCAGACTTTTTGATCTTTGCCAATGTGATTGGTGAAAAGGTGTCTCTGAGTAGTTGGCATTTGTATTTTTCTCAAGTTGATGAGGGTGAACGTGCATGTTTTCTCTCTTTTTCTCTTACTCTCTTAGTGGGGAGGATGCTGGGAATCAACTCCAGGGTCTCACTTATGCTAGACAAAAACTCTACCACATAGCTATGCCATGTGGCCCTTTCTCGTAGTTTCTGAAGGGAGAGGGTTAGACTTACTGGGGAGATGGGTTTGGTACGGGTGGCTCCAATGTGGGAGTGGTCAAACAGATGATTGGCTGTTAGGGAAAAAGCTACAGTTTGTTTTGAAGACTCTTAGACAAAACCCCTTTTTGCTGGGATCCCCACCTAAGGATATGTGATTTTCACACCTGGCTGAGAGCTGCTTCTCAGGAGCAGAAATCGGGAGAGGACCAGATTCTGGGTTCCCTATCCCATTGTGGGCCTGGTTGGCCCTCTGCTTGTCTGCTTGACAAGTCTAGGCATCTAAGTAAGATTGTTTTCTTTCTTTTTTTTTTTTCTTTCTCTCTCTCTCTCTCTTTTTTTTAAGACAGGATCTTTCTGTGTCAAGCTACAGTGCAATCTCAGGTTGACTTGAACTCATGACTCATGGTTATGGTGCCTCAGCCACCAGAGTGCTGGGGGGTTACAGGCTGTGCCACCTCGCCCAGTTGAAAAGATTTCATTTTAGCACAGAATTCTAGGGCTGAACAGAAATTGAAAAGTATTATCCCAGATCACATTCAGTCTCCCAAGGGATAGATTGCTTTCTGCTTCCAGAGCTCAGCGGTGTCTGCCAGTCGCAGAAAAGACGAGACATAGTAGTGTAGGGAGAGCAAAGCGTGGCAGCAGTGATCTGTGAGTATCTGGGGAAGGGTGGGTACAGACGTCCATCATACGGACTGTGGACAGAGCCTTGGCACACTGGCAGAATGGGTCCCAAAGAAATCCAGAGCCTCCGGAGATTTCTCTTTTTGCCTCTAAACTCTAGATTTTTGGACTCCATGTTCTTTCTGACTCTTTTTCTTTGGCATGTTCCCACTTTTCTCCTCCCTAAAGCCCAGATCCCATGTTGCCTTTTCATGAAGTCTCTCCATCATCCTGAGCTCCTGTAGTTCTGTACTTTGTTCCTCTTTGCATCTGAGTCTCTCCCAGAATACAGGAGTGCTCAACTCCCTGGGATCAAATGAACAAACATATGAACTGAAAGAGCTGTGAGAAGGTCAGAAAAACTCAGTTCTGTGAGGCATCCATTTTTGTCATTCGTAACAAGCAGTGTTTCCACACCAAGTCTCACCTCCCCAAACTGGCTCTGATTTCCCTACTAACATAATGGTGAGTCAAGGTTTGACTCATCATCTCTGTGTCCCATCCTACACCTTACTGAGATCAGATAGAAAACAAACCCCATATAAATCATTGTCGGGCAGAGGCAGGGAAGTTTGTGTTGGTTGGAAGGGTTGGGAAAGCTTCATGGAGGAAGTGGCATTTGAGAGATGCGGAGGACATGAACAAATGATTTTGACAGGTGCGGCAATATGGCAGGGTAAGCAACTCGTGCAGTGTCAGGGTTGTGGAAGTGAGAGCGCAGCAGTCCACTGGGAAAGCACAGAGTTGGGGAGAGGGTCTCAGAAAGGGACTTGGTCAGGTGGGCATGGGGTGCCCGCTGGAGAACTCCCTGTGGAAACAGTGACATGGTCACAGTGTAGTGTAAGCAGAATGCTGGAAAACTGTAGAGAGGGCAGGAGGTCAGGCAGGCCAGGGGCAGGGTGGTGCAAAGGGGCGGACAGGTGTTAGCTGAAGCAGTGACTGTAGGGAGGGGCTTGTTGAGTGGACAGCCGTAGTATGAGGAATGCAGAGAACAAGGCTGTGTGCTGCCTAGAGTTACATGCTTGGGGAGGTTGGAGGGGTATCTGGAGTTGGGGGAATGGGCTGGAGGGAAGGGGAAAGGGAAGTAAAAGATGCGATACATGTATGTGCCTATTTCCCATGATGAAAATGTTTGTTATGTATCACAGTATACTGATAAAAAACGGAACAGAGGTCAAGAAACATGCTATTGAGTAGAGGAATGGGCTAGCCTTTCAACAGAGAGCAGCATCATGGTCAGCCAGGTATTTGGGATGGATTTGGTCAGGGAGGCCTTGGGTAAGGGCAACATAGGCAGCTGCTATGATGGTCTGAGGTAAGCAGGACCAGGGTTGAGTAGGCAGAGACCAAGGAAGAATCAGTTGTCTACTATGAGAAGCATATTTGCTTGTTCAGTTTTTAAGTTGAAGTGGCACTTTTTTTTTTTGAAGTGGCACTTTTTTAAAATTTAAAAATTACATGAGGTTGGGGCCAGGGATTTAGCTCAGTGGCTTAAGCGCCTGCCTGGCAAGCGCGAGGTTGTGAGTTCGATCCCCAGTACAAAAAAAAAAAAAAAAAAATTTACATGGGGCAGGGGATATAGTTCAGGATCTGGCAAGTGCAAGGTCCTGAGTTTCCTGGTAGCAAAAGAAAAAAAAAATTAAAAATTATAAAGTGAACACATGCTCACAAGAAATTCAAGGTGTAATGAAAGGTGGGAGGAACCAGTGTCCTCACTGAGTGCCTTCCCTTACTCTCCAGAAGTTACAGGATAAGTTTTGAAGGAAGAAATGGTAGGTTTGGGGGAGAGAAGGAATAAAGGGAGAAAGGGTACGGCACAGGTAGATCCCTTAGCTTCTGGGTGGGGATTCTGGTGAGTTGAGGCATCTTCAAAGGGATGAGGCCTTGGGAAAGGTTGCTGACTTGGAGGGTGGGTGGTGGTGGTAGCTCTTGTAGGCTTTATTGTTTGAGGAAAAGGTAATGGTTGTGAGAAGTGGAAACTGAAAAACATCAGTGATGGTCTTCAGGGCAGGCAAGCTCCCCCGGTAATGGGAAGGCAGTGAGCAGTATGCAAGCCTGGAGGGTTTGCTGCTTCTTTGCCCTCTTCCTCTTCGTGCCTTCCCTGACCGCCCCTCGAGAGCCTTCCCCTGACCACCCACCTCTTCACCCTCAGACTCCCCACCTGGTGAACCTGAACGAAGACCCCCTGATGTCTGAATGTCTGCTCTACCACATTAAAGATGGCATCACCAGGTAGCATGTACCCAGGGCCCTGGGAGGGGCAGCCTCTGTTTGTGGGATGTGGCTGCAGAGGGGTGGCTACATTGGTGACTCTCTGTCTTGGTGTACATGACAGTATCCCAGATCATTGCCTTCATAGCCCTGATTGTTGCTTTTCTAGCCGTTGCTTCCGCTTCCTCTTTCTTTTCCTCTTCTTTCTCTTCCTCCCTGCTTTCTTCCCTCTTCTTCCTTTTTTTTTTTTTTTTTTTTTTTTTGTTGTTGTTGTTGGAATCGGGGTTTGAAGCCAGGGCCTTGCACATGCTAAGCGAGCACTTTATCACTGATACACATCCCCATCCCTCTCCTGGCTTTTTGGCAAGTTGCTGAGTCTGCCTGTCTAGTGGCTGGCTGTCCTCTGTCCCCCTACTTTGTTGAGAACAAGATTGATTCCGGGACCAAAACTGATGCAGCACTTACAGGGATGGCTCCTAACTTACTGGTGTAGAAGAGCTGATAGGAAACTTTGACTGCCTCATTTCTAGCCCCTAATAGGCATCCTGTGGTGGGACCCTGTTGGAGGAGAGAAAAGGGGAATAGGCCTGGCCCTGTGTTATAGCCAAGTAGTGCTCATGTGGAAAGCATAGTGGCTGAGGCTTTTCTAGCTGATACAAATGAAACCCCAGGGCCCAGTGTCTCCTGGAGTTAAAGTGGTGCCCTTTCCCCTCCCACCACCGCATGTGTCTGAGCTGTCATTGTGGTTAGAGTTCTTTGAGCCATCAGCCTTAAGGGTGGGTAGCAGACCCATGGCTGAGAATGTCCACTAGTCCCAGGCTCGCTTTCCCCTTTTGCTGTGTGGGCTTTTGAAGGGCACAGGTTTAAATCCCAGCCTCACCACTGCCCAGCTGTGGGACCTTAGGTGGGTTTTTTCTTCTCCCTGAGCCTTAGCCTCCTTGTGTGCGAAGTGGAAATAATTACGCTTAAGTCACCGAGTTGGGTGAGTTGATGTTCATGGCCTGCCATGGACACATCCAGAATGTTCACTGTTGCTTCTCCAGGGTTGGCCAGATAGATGTAGACATCAAACTGACTGGACAGTTTATCCGAGAGCAACACTGTCTGTTCCGGAGCATCCCTCAGCCAGATGGAGAAGGTAATGGCTGGGGGAGGTGAAAGGGGTGGTCAGATAGAGGGAGAGACCAGTCCCGTGTTCCAGTCCATCCAGAGGCCTGGACTGGGCGCTGGGAAGAAAACTGAGCTGAGGAGGGAGGAGCGTCCCTCCCTCAGTGGTGAGCAGTGAGGAAATACAGAGGACCTGCCTGGCTGTGTGGTCAGGGGACACCAGGGGACCTGAGGCAAAACAGGATCCTGTGTCAGGATGGAGGTGGGATTTTGATGAAAAGAAAGCGCTGCCCTCCTGTTTTTTTTCTTTTTTTGGTACCGGGGATTGAACTCACGACCTCACACTTGCCAGGCAGGCACTTATGCCACTGAGCTAAATCCCCGGCCCTTTGTTTTTTTTTCTTTTCTTTTCTTTTCTTTTCTTTTCTTTTCTTTTCTTTTCTTTTCTTTTCTTTTCTTTTCTTTTTTGTCTCAGATTGCGCCCTGGTCATTATATGTGAAAACCTGTATTCATTTCAGGGGATGTCTGAATAGATCTCTGGAAAACCTGCATCATTCCAGCTATGTTGACATAGGTTTCTGAGTGTTAAAGATTCATGTGTCTCTGTAGTTCCTAATGTTTTGGAGACTTTAGACTACTGTCCCCTCTTTGTTTTCTTCCCTTTATTGGGGATCGAACCCAGGCCCTTTGTACTGCACTGTGTCCCCAGCCTTTTTTTATTTTTATTTTTTTAAAGATAGTCTCACTAGGTTGCCTAAACTGGGCTCAAATTTGTGACTGTCATGCCTTAGCCTCCTACAGTTCTGGATTACAAGCTGCACTACACCAAGCTGAGTTTGGCCCATAAGAGAGCCGTAAGACTTTTTTTGGAAACAGAGTCTTGTTACAACATTTAGGCTGGTCCTAAACTCATTGTGGAGCCAAGGCTGGTTTTGAACTCAGGGTGATCCTCTTGCCTCATCTTCCTAAGTCCTGGGAGTACAGACAGGCATGCATCACCATGTCTTGTAAGAGGGACATGAGGTGTTAAGGAATCATCAGGAGTCATAGGCTTTGAGAGTTACAGTAGTAATTTGTGTGACATGTCAACAAAACAGTACTCAAGCAGTTCAGTTTGGTTTTTGTCTTTTTGCTGCTGTGGGGGTAGCATCCGGGTGGGGCATATTCCCAGCCCCACTATATTTGAAGAAATAAGAAATGGCTGGGTATGAAGGTGCTTGCCTGGAATTTCAGCTGTTTTGGAGATTGAGACAGGAGGATCACTTGAGCCCAGGAGTGCAGGGCTCACCAGGCCAACATATCCAGACCCCCCGAAAAGGAGAAAACAGTCATGTATCTTACAGCTCAGAGCTAAGATGTGCTTATTGAATTTCAGTTTGGTAGAGGACCAGCAGGTTAACAGTCATTCTGGCCTGGTTTAAGTCTCCAGTGGCAGCTAGTGCTTCTGGCATTTCAGACAGAGCTGTTGAACCAGTTTAGTTCACTGAGTTACTATAGAATTGCTGTTCTGTGATTGCCTCAAGCCATGCAACTGGGGAGATATCAGAGTCATATAAGACCCATGGGGCAAGCCCACCATCCAGGAGCTCACAGTGTGTTGGGGGAGATGACATGTGCAAGAATGCTAAATAAATCACAGGAAGGCCAAGTGCAATGGTGGTGCTTATAATGCCAGCCACTTGGGAGGCTGAAGAAGGAGGATCATAAGTTCAAATCCATCCTGGGCAATTTAGGGAGACCTTGTCTTAAAATAAAAAGGCCTGGAGATGTAGCTTAGTGGTAGAGTGCTTGCTGGCTTAGCATGTGCAAGGCAAGGCTCTGGGTTCAAGCCCCAGCACTGCAAAGGGGAAAAAAAAAAAACAGTAGCCAATGTTTCTGTGCCCCAAAGAGTGGGGCCTTTAGTCCATCTGTCCTTTATACTAACTGCAGGTTTAGCACTTGACTAGATGCAGGTGGAGATAGTGGACAGCATAGACACAGAAGAGTATTTTCTCAGACCTTTGCATTTTCTGACACCGCTCAGCAGTGACAAAACTGAGGCTTGTGGTTGGGTAGTTTTCCCCTAGACCACACGTTAGAACTAGCAGACTTGAGTTGGAATATGGGCTGCAGGGGTTGCACTGTGGACTCTGCCCTATGCTGCCAGATTGTCAGGAGTTCAAGGACAGAGAGGAGGCTGCCTGGTCAGGCTGGAGTGGTCATTTCTTCTAGCCGTATTTTCTGTCCAGAGCACTTGTCTTGTCCTTTAGAGGGCACTTTCAATTAACTGCTTTAAGGATTATTAGAATTAGACGACTTTAAGTTATATTGTTTGTTGTCTGTCTTACATGTCAGTGGTAAGCTTTGTGAGAGCAGGAATTTTTAGTTTTTATCTCTTTATTGGATTACAAAAACCTAATAAAATAGTGCCCGGCATATAGTAGGGTCATATATTTGTGCTATCAGTGAATGCGTAGGTCATGATTAGAAATAAGGAAGTAAAATAAAACTGGTGACCATTCCAGCCAGATGGTGCCATCTCCTTCTGTAGTTGCTCCAGACATACGGTGGTGTCCTTTAGCTGTCTCTCTCCCAGAGCTTCTCCGCTCTTTCATCACTCATGGCCCAGAAATCTTATTCTGTCTTTGAGCATCAGATCAAAAGTTACCACTTGCCAGGGATTTAGCTCAGTGGCACAAGTGCCTGCCTGGCCTGGCAAGCGCCAGATTGTGAGTTCGATCCCTGGTACCAAAAAAAAAAAAAAAAAAAGTTACCACTTTTCCATAATAATCCTTTCTAGGGTTCCTTAAGCAAAGTCCTTAAGCGGGGTTCTTTGCTGTTTGTCCTCTGATTCAGTCTTTGTCTCTGTCTGATGTTACAGTTCATTCCAGGTTCCATGTTTCTTTATTACTTTTAGTGTAAATAATGAAAAAGTCATGTTTGCTTATTACTTTATAGTTTATTTGAGCCTTTCAGCCACTCTATAAATAAGGCTTCATTATCACATTTTATAGGCCACCACAGAAATTAGATGTCAAGACATTGACATTGTCCTTGCTCAGGGGTTGCAGGGGCTGGGTCTTTGGGATATTGGGGTCTGTTGGTGACAAGAAGGTGGTGCTCCTTGAGGGCAGGAAAGCTGCTTCATATATCTTTATGTCTTGAGCAAGCCTCAGGCTTAGTGATTTGTACTGAGAGTACTTTGATAGATGTTTGTATTGAATTGACTTTATCTTGTCATTGTCATCTGTGGCTTGAAAAGATTAGTCAAGTGGCAGTTTGCAAGATGTAGCAGACACAAAGGTGGGCTAGGAACTACTGGAGGAATCTGGGGCTGGCCAGGGATAATGTTTTCAAAAAGGTAGGAATGGACATCTGAAAGGGCTTCCGCCCAGTTGAATATGAGGAATGAACCATTCTGAGAATTATAGGTTTTCTGAGCTGTTGCTGGGAAGGATGGTGGTGGGGGAGTAGGGCTACCTCAGAAGCTTCTGGGAATTGTAGTTGGCCTCTAACCCTCCTTCTGCTCTTCCTTTCCTATGCTTCCTGCCACCAGAGGGGCCTTGGCACCCCCACAGGTACTAGGGGTGGGACTGGTGATGCATGTGTGGATGGGAACAAGGCAAGGCGGGAACTGTGACCATTACTGCCTTTCTCAGGGTTTGATTTTTCCTTCCTCTTCTTCTCAGTGGTGGTCACCCTGGAGCCTTGTGAAGGCGCTGAGACATATGTCAATGGGAAGCTGGTGACAGAACCGTTGGTGCTGAAGTCAGGTAGGAAATGTGTCACAAACTGATGGTCTGGGACAGGAGCATACATAGCAGTCGCTAGGCAGGACTTTTAGGCATGTCATACGGTAGGACCCTAAAATAAATCAGAAGTATTTTGGGGATGTATAGAAGGAGCTGGGCTATGAAAATGAAGAAGTCAGTTCTTGGTTTCTCTTGCTATCCCAGGAAACCAGCACAAGGATTTCCAGCTCCCCCAGTTCTCTCTGACTGATAGGGATTGAGTGCTTCCTGAGGTCAACCAGGGGATCTGTGGCTGGCCTTCTGCTTGGGGGACTAAGGCTTCTGGGCCTCAGGAGCAAGCTCCTGTATGCCTTGATTGTAGAAAAAGGTTTGCCATTATAGGGGAGAAACTCTACTATTCCCCTTCTTTGTATTTCCAGGGAATAGGATTGTGATGGGCAAAAACCATGTTTTCCGCTTCAATCACCCGGAGCAGGCACGGCTAGAACGGGAACGAGGGGTTCCCCCACCCCCAGGACCGCCCTCTGAGCCTGTCGACTGGAACTTTGCCCAGAAGGAACTTCTGGAACAGCAGGGCATTGACATCAAGCTGGAGATGGAGAAGAGGTGTGAGGGGATCCCCCTTGTGCCCCTGCAGGCCCTGGGGACCCAGTGACCTCTTGTTGCTAAATACCCCACCTAGGTGGCATCAGACAGCCCCCCTCCCCCACCTAGTGCTTCCTTCCATGTCTTGATTTGATTCCAGGCTGCAGGACCTGGAGAATCAGTACCGGAAAGAAAAGGAAGAGGCTGACCTTCTGCTGGAGCAGCAGCGACTGGTAAGGACGGCAGCGTGCTGTGGGCAGGCGGAGTCTGGAGGTGGACCTGCACACTCAGCCTGGCTCTGTGTTTAGTGTGCTGCTGTCCTAGCTGAGTGGACAGAGTGGTGGGCTGAGGTGTGAGGGCAGTATCTGGGAGGAAGTAATGAGACAAATGTGATGTGACAGTAGGCGGGGACCCTAAAGTTCCTTCCAGTTGACCAGGGATCTCCACTCTCCGGTTGATCCATTGGTACCTTAGTGATTTTCACCACATCTAAGTATTGTCATTTATATAAGGTTTTTTTTTTTCAGACTAGCCTTGAACTGATTATGTAGCACAGGTGGCCTCCACTCATGAAGTCCATCTGTCTTAGCCTCTAGAGTGCTGGGGTTACAAGTGTGTGCCACTATATCCGGCCATAAGATTATTCTTAATGGACTTTTAAATCTTGAAGCCCATTTGGAGTACTAATACACTATCATGTGCTACACGACATTTCTTTCTTTCTTTCGTACTGGGACTCGAAGTCACAGCCTCACACTTGCCAGGCAGGCATTGTGCTACTGAGCTATATCCCTGGCAAAATAAGCAAATTTGGGTTATTTACACTGATCCAATACATAGATTTTTTTTTTGTGGGTACTGAGAATCGAACTCAGGACCTCACTCTTGCTAGACAGGTGCTGCACTGCTAAGCAGTATCCCTGGCCCCTCTGCATGACATTTCTGTCAGTGATGGACTTCATGTAATGTGGTACCATAAGACTGTGTTACTAGTAACACATGACAGTACGTTCTGTGAAGTTCACACAATGATGAAATCATCTGAGGAACATTTCTCAGAATGTGTTCCCATGACTAAGCAATATGGACACAAAATCTTAGACTTGATTTGCTACAGCTAATATTTATGATCACTTTCTCTGTGCCAGCCCTGTTGTAAATATTTAAGCCGCTGAACATATCTGTGAAGTAGATGCTGTCATCATCTCCATCATCCAGAGAAGCAGAGATTATACAGTGTGTCCTAGGGTTCATGGTTCCTAAGTAGAGCAGGACTTGAATGGAGGAGTGCTGACAGGTGTTTCCCAGGTGTCTGAACAAGGCTGGCCTCTGGAATGTCCTTAGCTCTCCCCCGTGTCTTCACTCTCTTACCCCAGTATGCAGACTCTGACAGTGGGGACGACTCCGACAAGCGGTCCTGTGAAGAGAGCTGGCGGCTGATTTCCTCTTTGAGGGAGCAGCTGCCCCCGACCACAGTCCAGACCATCGTCAAGCGCTGTGGCCTGCCCAGCAGTGGCAAGCGCAGGGCCCCTCGTAGGGTTTACCAGATCCCCCAGAGGCGCCGTCTACAGGGCAAAGACCCCCGCTGGGCCACCATGGCTGACCTGAAGATGCAAGCAGTCAAGGAGATCTGCTATGAGGTGGCTTTGGCTGACTTCCGCCATGGGCGGGCTGAGATTGAGGCCCTAGCTGCCCTCAAGATGAGGGAGCTGTGTCGCACCTACGGCAAGCCTGAGGGGCCTGGAGATGCCTGGAGGGCAGTGGCCCGGGATGTCTGGGATACAGTAGGCGAGGAAGAAGGAGGCAGTGGAGGTGGCAGTGGAGGTGGGGAGGAGGGAGCCCGAGGAGCAGAGGTGGAGGACCTTCGTGCTCACATCGACAAGCTGACCGGGATTCTGCAGGAGGTGAAGCTGCAGAACAGCAGCAAGGACCGGGAGCTGCAGGCCCTGCGGGACCGCATGCTCCGCATGGAGCGGGTCATCCCCCTGACCCAGGTAGGCTGCCTGCCCAGCTGCCTCTCCCCTCTGAACCACTTTGCGCACTTCCTTAAGGAATCTGCATCTCCCCTCGGGTCCCTGCCGCCTTCCCCTCTGATAAAAGTGTGCTGAAGTTTAACACACTTTTTCTTAAAAGAGTTTTTTATTAATCATGTGCCTTGTAATCACCAGGCTGCAAGTAAAAAATGCAGATTCCTGGGTTCTGCCCCCTCTACTGGATCCACATCTTTGGGGATGAATTTGCATGTATGAGTTCCTGGGTTTTTGGAAGTAGAATACAGTTTGAGAACCACTGATACAAAGTGCGTAATTATTACACACAGTTTAAAGATGCTGTATGTACTCTGCCACCCTTTCCCTTCTGGTCGATCGATTACTCTGAGGTGGTCATAGTGCTGAGTATGTTTTGCATGTCTCTTCCTCAGTCTTCACAATAGCTCTGTGTGTGGTGGTGCTGTCAGCTTTCCCTGCTTTGCATTTTTTCACAACAAATCTGTATTTGAGCGCCTACAGTAGCCACCTCTTGTGTGAACCGCTGGGGTTACTTAAAACAAGATTCTGCTCTGTTCCAGTTTTCCTTGGTGGTGGCGGTGGGGACACAGGTGATCATAATCGTGGCTCGAGGGTACTGAGGCTTCTTCCCCCACACAGCTTCTGGTCCTCTCAGCCTGCTTGCTCCACTCCACTTTCCTGAACTCAGAATGCTCCAGTCACGGGGCTTTGTATCTGCTGTTGGCTCTGCCTTGGTGTTTTTCCCCAGACAGCCACACAGCTTCTTCCACGTTTCCTTCAGGCCCTGACTAAACTGATGACTTCTTAGTGACTCCCTTCCCGGTCACCTCTGTGGCCATCCCTATAATGGCTTCTACCCTACTCTGTTCTCCATCCGAAATAGAACTCATTTAATTATTACATTAACAGTAGGCTCCTGGTACTGTTGCTGGATATCATCTGCTGGATTCAGATGAGGAAACAGGCACAGAGCGGTTACAAGAATCTGACCACACAGCTAGAAAGCATCAGAGCCAGAATTGAACCCAGGCCTGTGCTCCTTAGCCATTTGCCAGTCCAGCATCTGTATCTGCATGTTCTTTTCTGGACCCCTTCTCATCCGGTCACTCTGATTTACTCTAAGTTACGAATCCAGTGCTTCTGATTTACTGTCTCAGGCCCACATGTCCTCAGGATTCAGCATCCTCACATTCCTTCTCCTTTTCTTTCACCCCCCTGCCCCTCCAGGGTCATGAGGACGAGAATGAGTCTGGTGAGGTCACCTGGGCGCCCCCTGAAGGATCAGCGACAGCAGAGGAAGCAGTGCCTAGTGACCATCCACCCTCAGTCCGGCCGCCCTCCCCACCCCTGTCCAGCTGGGAGCGTGTGTCGAGGCTGATGGAGGAGGACCCTGCTTTCCGCCGTGGCCGCCTTCGTTGGCTCAAGCAGGAGCAGCTGCGGCTGCAGGGACTGCAGGGCTCCGGGGGCCGGGGTGGGGGTCTGCGCAGGCCCCCAGCCCGCTTTGTGCCCCCCCACGACTGCAAGCTGCGCTTCCCCTTTAAGAGCAACCCCCAGCACCGAGAGTCCTGGCCAGGAATGGGGAGCAGCGGGGAAGCCCCAGCTCCACCCCAACCTCCTGAGGAAGTCACTCCATCTCCAGCTGCTTCTAGCCGCAGGCCTCCAAGTCCCCGTAGGTCCCACCATCCTCGAAGAAACTCCCTGGATGGAGGAGGCCGATCCCGGGGAGGGGGTTCCACACAGCCAGAAGCCCAGAACTTCCAGTCCAAAAAGCACAACTATTACCCCCAGCAGCCCCAACCTTACCCGACCCAGCGGCCCCCTGGGCCCCGTTACCCCCCATACACTACTCCACCACGAATGAGACGGCAGCGCTCAGCCCCTGACCTCAAGGAGAGTGGGGCAGCAGTGTGATTCCCATGTTCTGGGCAGAGAGGGCCTGGCCAGGCCTTTGCTGGGAGGAAAGAGGTGCCAGAGATGCTGCTTTCCCAGAAGCCCTGGGGCAGGGAGGCCCACAGAGAAGAGAGAAGGTCTGAGTAGGTGACAGAAGATGGGGACGTGACTGAGCTGGAGGCGAGTGAAGGGAGAGGGCACGGAGTTGCCAGGAGTAAACCAAAGTGGAGGAAGAGCGATAGGAAGCTGCCTTGGGGTTGTCCCTTGCAGAGGGGGAGCCCGCAAACGCTGCTATGGGTGGGGTGGGGGGCTGGACGCTGCGTAGTCAGTGTTTGATTTTCTTTTCACATGGGTGCGAAAGGGAGAGAACTGAGAGGCCGGTTCTTTTCCCTGGCCCGTGTCTGTCTGTCTGTCTGTCTGTCTGGAGGGTTTGTTTCCAGGGAGGTGTGGTGGGATCATAAGTCATTTCCTTCCCCTTCTAAGCCTGCTATATTTGAGGGACCTGTCTCATTTGGCTGGAGGTCAGTGAGAATATGGGGCCTCTTAATAAAGGATGGCGAACCTCACTGTTTAATGGCGGTAGTCATTGTAGCAGTAAAACACAGCTCTTAAGTGCCTCATACCTGTGAATTTTGGCATATGAATGCTCCCATGGTGTCACCACCCTGATCAGTGTACAAGAATGGCCAGGTATCTTGATTGCTTTTCTGTCATTGCTGAGTATTTTATCCCAAGGCAGGGTGCTCTGGCTAAGGGCAGCCATTCATGGTGGCTACCAGCAACAGGAACAAAAAGGCAGAGCATCCCTCCTTACCTGCCTTATGTTGTGTGCCAGGTCCTCACTCCTGGGTGACTGTAGCATTCATACTGCCAGTCCCAGCTCTTGACAGTGAACCAACCACAAATGCTAGACTCAGCTGCTTTGAAAGGCCTGCCCCACCACTACCCCTTGAGGCTTTAGGGGGACATGTAGACACAAACTGTAACACCAGGCTTGGTGTGCTCAGGAGGCTGAGGAAGGAGGATCATCAAGGCTGGCCTGTGCTACACAGAGGCCCTGTCTCAAAACAAGAAGGGAAGTTTCCACCTTGTTTTCTTGAGTTTAACAACCCCACATCTCTGTTTGAAGTGTTTTATTTTTACTTAGTTTTTCCATCTCCTCTGGTTTCACGCCATTTTCAATGTTGCAGGAGAAAAGGAATGGGTGTGAGGGACGGCAGGGAGCTGCCAGCCTGCAGTGTCCAACTGGCTGTTGCTAATAGATGCTAAGTAAGGGATTTGGGGGACAGGGAGCGGGGGGGAGGCTCTGTGACATTAAATCATCTTAGATTTATGTAGCAGTTCTGCCAAATAGTCCGTTTCCCTGGGCAGTGTTAAGGCGCTTTGCATTACCTGTGTAGTTTATGATCTTGCTCTCTGCCCTCTGGTAGGATGTATTCAGCATTCCCAATGGTCTTTCATTTGTTTTAGGAACTGTGCCACCTGCTTTTTTCACCCCTTCTGCGCAGCAAAGTCATGGCAGTGAGGTAAAGGTTCACCCTTTGCTCACTAAACTCTGGAATCTGTGTTTTCATCTTGTTCTCAGGAAAACTTTAAACGCATTTGAAAGTTTTAGTATTACTAATGTTTTATTTTGAAAAGAATAAAACAAAACAAAACAAAATAAAGCAAATCAGAACAGAACAATGCAAGCAATACAGGACTTCAAAATGACACTAGGAAATCAACAATGGCTACCATTTTCTTCAAAATAGCTGTCCATACCGTCACATACAGTAAGATCAAACAAAACAAAACAGAATGAAACCAATCAAAACAAAAGAATGAAAGCATAGCAGGACTTCAAGGTAATAAGAAATGAACAATGGCTACCATAATGTGTCTTGTTTCCTTCAAAATAGCTTTCCATAACTTTACATGTAATAAAATTAAACAATACAAAAGAGACTAAAACCAATCAAAACAAAAGAATGAGCATTACAGGTCTTCAGAACAAGATAATAGGAAATGAACAATGGCTACCATAATGTCCCTTGTTTTCTTCAAAATAGTTGCCCATAATATCACATAGTAAAATCAGATAAAACAAAATAGAATAAAACCAATCAAAACAAAACAAGCATTATAGGACTTCAAAACGAGATGACAGGAAATCAACAATGGCTACCATGATGTTTTGTTTTCTTTAAAACAGCTGTCCATACCATCACACATAATAAAATCAAACAAAACAAAACCAATCAAAACAAAAGAATGAAAGCATTATAGGACTTCAAAATAAGGTAATAGGAAATCAACAATGGTTACCATAATACATCCTATTAGCTTCAAAACAGCTGCCCACACCATCAGACACAGTAAAATTTAACAAAACAAGACAGAATAGACCAGAAGCAAGAGCGTCTCCTGAGATCCGCGCCATGCTGGAACTTAGGGTGCCGAGCCAACCAGTAAGCAGCCTGCCGCCCTGGAGAGTGACTGTGGTGTGGGGAGCCGTGGCCACCCCAGGGCGGGGAAACCAGAAGCAAGAGCGTCTCCTGAGATCCGCGCCATGCTGGAACTTAGGGTGCCGAGCCAACCAGTAAGCAGCCTGCCGCCCTGGAGAGTGACTGTGGTGTGGGGAGCCGC
>PVJX010010393.1:0-57217 GCA_004027295.1 Dolichotis patagonum | reverse complement strand
CACAACAAAACAGAACAGAATGGGACATAAGAAAGCATAAATTTCAAAGCTAGACAACCAGAGATCTTCACTATCTGTCATATTGTCTCTTGTTTTCTTCCAAATGGTTGTCCTTATCTTTGCATATGGAGAGCTCATACTAAATAACATAGCCAATCTTTTCACAAGATGTGTAGTTCACTGGCTTCCACTTGCTAGGTAGGAGGGAGGGAGAGGGGGGATACGGGACAGGGGACAGGATGACATGAGATGTCTGGTTCTCAGCCCACATGCAGGCAGGATCACAGTTGCCCCCCAGAGAGGGGTGGAGCTCCTTGTTCTCCCCACACCCCAAGTCAATCACACTGTGCAGGTCCTGACGTGCCAGGGTCTCTCTCCTTCAGGCCGCCAAAAGTCTGCCACACTCACAGCTGCACCCAGAGAGGGGGGGAGTTCCTTGTTCTCCCGGCACCCCTAGTCAACCGCACCATGCAGGTCCCGACATGCCAGGGTCTCTCTCCTTTGGGCTGCCAAAAGTCGGCCATACTCTCAGCTGCCCCCAGAGAGGGGAGAAGCTCCTTGTTCTCCCGGCACCCCTAGTCAGCCACACTGTGCAGGTCCTGATGTGCCAGGATCTCTCTCCTTTGGGCCACCGAAAGTCTGCCACACTCTCAGCCACCCCCCAGAGAGGGGAAGAGCTCCTTGTTCTCCCGGCACCCCGAGTCAACCGCATGGTGCAGGTCCTGAGGCGCCAGGGTCCCTCCCCTGCAGGCCCCCTAAAGTCTGCCACACTCACCTGCTATTTCTTTCTGATGAATTGACCATTCCATTTCCAAAGTTCTGAAATGGCCAACAGACCACAGAAAGAATTCTCTTTAGGCTCCTTTTTGAAACCAGCAGCTACAGCGATCTGCTGGCCTTGCTTCAGGGCCACTGGTCTTTCCTTTTTGCTAAGACTTAATATTTTAGAATTTTACATAGGGATGTTTGAGGTGGTCCCCAAACCCTCCTGGGAATATGTGGCTCTGACTTCCTTGCACCTCCATATTGGGTGGCCCCAGGGGGACAAGCAGAGCAGACCTCTGGCTTGATGAGGACACTGCCTAGTGAGGCCTGGACTCTTGGTCAGGACAGAGGCAAGCGCCACTCACTATCACTGATGTGCACCAAGCCCTGCCCTTGTGCCTAGCCCACCAGGCCTCTCTTCTTCCCTGCTGACCTGCACTCAGGCTCAGGGGGAGAACAAGTGACCAGCAGGACAGCCCTCATCTCCGCCAGGAAGGCCGCAGTCTGTGGAATGGAAGGCCGGGACGCTGGGTTTCAGTCCTTCTCTACTGGCCACAAAACCATCCTTCACCCCCTCCATTCCTTTGTCTGTGAAATGGGTATTATGTAAATGCTCGCTGGTTTATCTAGTGAGAACTCAGATGAGATGGTGCCTGTGACATGCTCCACCGCAGGAACCACTGTCATCAGTACCCCAAGCTCACTAATGGGTGTTACCCCAAAGCACTGCTGACTTGGGAGAGCTTCTGATGCCTCCGTTCTGCATAGACCTGAATGGCTTTCTAGGATGCTCTGAAGGCAACAACCAAGGTAGGGAAGTGGACCCAAGGATGAGTTTGTCACTGCTTTAACACAAGCCTTGTAGTAGTTGCTAATTATGGACCAGTGACTCTGTGCCCAGGTGTGTGAAGCATTTTACACACCGGATATCATTTTCTTCTCCCAGCTTCCTAGGTGCTCTGGGGCACAGAGAGGTTAAGTAACTTGCCTGAGGACACACAGCTTTATAAGTGGCTGCAAAGTTGTCTCATTCCTGAATTGGTGGCCTTAGCTGGCAGGCCAGACCTCCTCTTCCTTTCCTGTTCTGACCTCTTTTCTGAGTTGGTGGTCAGCTGCTTCACTGTGCTACTCCTGCTGGACCCTGCTCCTCTTGGGAGAAGAAACCAGGGCCCCCGTGGGCCTATCGGGGAGCAAGAGCACTGTCCCAGAGCCGGGGACAGAGGGGATGCAGCTGGCTCCTCATGGCTCAGTGCCCATGCCTTGAAGACACCAGAGGCTCTCTGTATACCCTTGGCTGATGCCCACCCAAGCTCCTTCTCTATGTCTAACCTGCCCCAGCCTAGACCCAAGGCTTTTTCTGTTTTCTTTCTCCATCACACCCAATGCAACCTTTCTCATACCAAACCCACAGGCTTCCTTAGAGCCCCACATCCTCACTGGTCTAGTGAGCTGGGCTTCCCCCTATCCGTGTGGTTGCAGGGCACCCCGAGGAGAGGTGGGCAGATGCCTCCTGGGGACAGTGGCTAAGGTTCCCCTGGCCACCAGAGGTTGGTGGCAGGTGGGCCAGCTGGGAGGGTCAGAGCACAGTGCTGAGAGCAAAGCACATTGGATTCCTTTCTCTAAGTGTACTGCCCTTGCTTAATGAAGTACAATAGGCCACAGCCCTGTAGATGAGGAGACGATCAGGTAGAAGAGAATAATGTCCGTCTGTCTGTTAAGCTGTAGTATGTGCCAGGAGCCAGTGCTGAGCACTCTGGGCATCTTCTGGCAGCTGATTCTCACACTTTCAGGCAGGTACTGTTGTCAACCCATTTTACAGTCAGGGAAGTGAAGACTTACGTACCTTGCCACTGAACAGGTGGCCAGATAGGTAGAGGAGCCAGGATCAAAGCCCGTTTCATCTTCCCCAAAGCCTGGGCTCTTAGCTCCTCAGCGTGTGTCTGCACTGCCTTGCAGAGAAGCCTGGGTGTGTGCGAATTGCATTGACTTCTCTTTGCCTGCCTCATTCTTTAATGTCTAAACCAGACAGAAAAGAGATTTTTTTTTTATGGCTGATCTATAGAGTTTAGCACTTTTTCTTTCAGACAGACTATTTCTTAAACAAGCTTGGTTTGTTTTCTTCCTGAGCACTGGAAAATTGAGTTGGACAAATCTAAGCCATTTGTGTCAATTAAATAGTGGTTTCCTCTCTGGCTAGCATTTATGTGGCACCGATTCTGCACCAGGCATTTCACATTAATTGTTTTTCATTTTGTTCTCAGGCTAACCTGCATTAGGTGATGTCATTGTGATGGAGTACAATATAGTGGCTGAGCATGTGGCCCTTAAAATCTGACCTCCCCTTGCCCGGCTGCTTGCTAGCTGTGTGGCCTGTATGACTGGGCAAGGCTCTTAAACTGCTTTCTTGTTTGCAAAGTGATTATGATCATAGGACAGTTGTGAGGCTCAAGTGCGCTCCTATAGGTAAAGTACTTAGATCAGTGCCTGCCATTATGATAGCCTTAGTTACTCTCAGGACACTTCACCTACAAGGACATTGGAAAGTAAAAAACGAAAACAAAACAAACTTGCTCAGCTACACAGGGAGAGCTGGCATGTTAACCCGGTGAGCCTAGCGCCGGGACCTACGCTCTGAACCACTTCCCCTCATAGCAGCCTCTGCTCGCCATCTCTGGACGGCTTTCCTTTGGGGGCAGGGCTTTCATGCGAATCTCTGATACAGTGTGCAGTCTTCTGTGATTGGCTTCTTTCACCCCTGTGATGTTTTTGAAGTTCATTCATGTTGTCATTTATTTATATTAGTGGTTTGTTTGCTGTGACAGTTTTCCATTGTGTGAATAGATTCTGGTGTTTTTTGTTCACTGTGTGATAGACATTTGGATGGTTTCCATTTTTGACCCTTATGAATATCTTTTTAATTGTTAATAATTCATTGTGAAAAATTTCAACCATATAATGGTTCTGCAGACTCACCTGCTCCTTCAACCTTAAACATGAACATTTGCCATCTTTAGTTACTTCGAGACCTCTACTTTTTTGAAGTGTTCTGTAGCAAATCTTAAACATCATATGATTTTACTTTTCAATGCCACCCTTTAAGCATACGAAATTTTGTTAATTTCAAATAGGTAATATAGTCATAAGGGTCTAAGACCAAAAAATATAGAAAGATGTATAACCATTCTAGAAAGTCCTATCCCCCAGCTGCTCAGTTTTTATTCAATCATTGTTATTTTCATGTATCTTTTCACAATTTCTTTATGCTAGGTAAAAAAAATAAAAAGTCAGGGTGACAGTATACACTTACAATCCCAGCACTCTTGGAGACCGAGTCAGGAGGATCCTAGAATTGGAGCCCAACCTGGACAGTAACTTAGTGAAATCTTGTCTTTAAAGAAAATGCCTCGGGATAGAGCTCAGTGCTCAGGCCCCAGGTTCAGTCCCCGGGGTGCTCGATCTCTTCCCATTTTTTACAGAAAAGCAGGAGGTATACTGCTTCATACTGGTTTGTTTTACTTTGTAATATAGCTTAGAAATCAGAAGATATATCAGAAGATATTTCTTCATTCTTTTACAATTTTGACAGCTACATATTATTTCATCATATGGATATACTTTAATCATCAGTAGATGGACAGTTGGACCATTTTCAGTTTTTTACTAGTGCAGGCACTGTACAATTCTTATTCTTGTACATATACCACTTCTTACACTAGAATATTTTATAGGATGATTTTCAAAAAAGAATTGCTGAGCCAGAGAATATAGCACTTGAAGTTTCCACCGATTTGCCTTCTTTGGCACTTGTGCCAATCTGTGTACTCCCGGCACTGTTTACAAGCACTTGACACCCTATTGTCTCACCAAGAAAGTGAATTACTTGACTTTTCGACTTTTATGTCATAGTCCTGTTTCTCAGTTCTTGCTACATTTTCTTTCCTTATATTACTTTTTTTCTTCAGCTGATCCTTTTTTGTTTTGTATTGTTTTTTTCTGATAGGTTCTTCCTACGTAGCCCAGTCTGACTTCAAACTTCAGAAGTTTTGCCTCAGCCTTCTGAGTGTAGGGCTAACAGGCATGAACCACCGCACCTAACAGTTTATATGTTTGTATGTTAAGCTTCCTTCTTTACTTGTTTGTTTGATATATTACTATGCTGCTCAAGTTGGTCTCAAACTCCTCAGCTGAAGCAGTTCTCCTGCCTCAGCCTCCTGAGTAGTTAGGACTACAGGCACATGCCACTATGTTAAAATTGTTGGAATGGATTAGTCTTGCATATCTTTATTCACATTTTAAGGCTTTAAAAATTAACAGCTTTATTGAGATGTAATTCACAAATGTACAATGCATCTATTTAAAGTGTACTGTTCAGTGGTTTTTAGTCTGCAGCTCATTTTTACTACTCATCTCTAACCTTTAGAAAAAGGTTTCTTTTTCCTAATTGCAAAGGCATTACATGTTCAGTTCAAGAAAGATAGAAAAACAAGTATGACTGTGAAAAATGTAGCACTGTAGAAATAGCCACTGGTAAATTTTTTTTATAAAAACAAAACACTATAAAGTGTGTACCCCACTGAGGTTTGCATTATGATTCTGAGTTCTTTTTAGCCTCTCAGTTACACCTTATCCTGTAGCTCTGCTCATGAAACATCATCACTGGTGATAACCGCAGCAGAAATAAGGATGATATCCCTGCTTCCTGAGAGCTTCCTGCTTCCTGGGCCTTGTGTACTTTACCTACTCGATCTGACTTGATCCTCAAAATCATTAGGAAAGATTGGCTCTATCCTCATCTGCATTTTATAGCTGAAAAAACTGAGGACCAAAAAAGGTTAGGTAATTTGCTCTTTAAACAGGTAGGAACTCTTGAATTCTTTATCTGTGTGACTTCCAGATCCCTGGTCTCAAAACTGAATTCAGACAGGGCATTCAGGACTGATGGAAAGAAACAGTGCAGTCTCAGGATAGTCAGGAGGCGACAGTGGTCACAGCCCCACCAGAGTGGCCCAGGGCCCTTCACCTGCACTGGCCCGGGGTGGGGCAGGGAAGAGCCCTTCCTTCCTCAGCCTGCAGGAAGTAGGAGAAGGGGTGGGAGACATCTCTGGAGAATGGCCTGTGTCACAGTCACGGATGATGTAGGGCCCCCTGGGACCGACCTCTCCCCACACCCCACTGATGGAGAACAGAGCTGGAGAGCAGCTCCCAGGATGCCCGAGCTGGGGGCCTCTCCAACTTTGCCCCTTCTTCTCCCTCACTTCCCACGTGCCCCAGTGTGACCTAGCTTGTTCAAGTCTGTCTTCCCCTGCTGTTTCCTGAGCCAAGTAGCCAGCGGGAGGTGCATGTCTGTTAGTTAGAACAGCGGGCTGGCTGCCTGGTTGCCGTGGCAATGGCTGTTGTAAGTAAGTGGTCTTGTGGCAGAACACAATTTAATAAACCGAATCTGGGGGAAGGTCTGGCGGAAGCTTTATTGGGCACCATCTGTGCTGAGGAGTTGTGGGCATTGGGGGAACCCAGGGCGGTGCAGAGTGCATGGCAGGGTAGGTACCTGAGAGCTGGGCTTTTGTCCTGCAAAGGTAGCTCAGTGGGAGAGCTCTACCCTCAGAGCTCTTGAGACAGTGTAGCCATCGCAAGGCTGAGCCTGCCCCTCTGTTTCCAGCTAGGACAGACTACTGTATCAAAACAGCCCCCCCCCCACTGGAGAACACAGGCAAGGCACAAAAATGAAATTGAAACAAGTTGGGCAGGATAGATGTCCTACCTAGGTGTGGGTCTCGGAAGTGCCCGGGCAGGCAGTGTGCTATTTCTGTGTCTGCAGTGGGATAAAATAGCAGACCCCCCGGGATCACTGCCAGTGCCTCTGTGCTGTGGCTCTCTCTCTCCTTTCCTGCTCTCGGGAATCCACTCTGGTCCAGTGTTCAGCCCTACTGTGCCCCAGACTGCTCTTGTCAAGGTCTCCATATAAGACTAGGACCCCTGGGAAACTGCCGGTCCCGATCCTTCTTCTCTGTCAGCTGCTTTTACCATTGTTGGTCCCTGTCTCTTCTCTGCCTCTCTTGGCTTCAGGAGACCATGCCTGTGCCCATCCCCTTGGCCATGCTGGGGCTTCCTCTGCCCTGAAGTGGAGGTTGAAGATCCAGGGTTCAGGGCTTGCTAATTCTAACCTTGATCTCCCAGGAGCAGCCTCCGAGACAGGTTTGCAGGCAGCGAGTTCCCTGGGCTCGTTCCTATCCAGGGGAGGACTTGGGACTGGGCAGGGGAGAAACTGAACTGCAGCAGGGGGGCCAGCAGACCTTGAGGGGCTGAGCAGCCCAGTCCCCAAGGCAGGGTGGGGACAGCCAGGCACTGAGATTCAAATGCATCGCCTCAGGGATTTCTGATCCTTCTAGGAAGAGGTTCTGTCATTGCCCTCACTGTGCGGGTACAGTGGTCAAAGCTAGGTGGAGTTTTATAGTCATTTTGGACCCCAAGATTCAGACCCAGCTTTGCCAGCTGCCAGCACCTTCCCCTCGCCTCTGCTGCACAGAGGTGCCATGAACTTGCAAAGGAAACTCCAGGACCAGGCCCCTGGGACTCCTTGCCAGTCTCAAAGCTCTGCCATCTGCTCCCACCCCACTGGCACCACAGGGCTCCCTGGGCTGCTGAGAGGGAACTCATCCCTGGAGCGGAGCAGGGCAGGGCAGGAGGCCCCACAAAGCTGTGGGAATCTGGGCTCATCTCGAGATGGGGGAGAAGTTCCCACCGCCTTTAATTTAGTCAAAAAACAATGTTCAAATCCAAGAAGCAAAAAAATGCTGCATAGCGTCTTTCCATATTCCCTTGAGGTCAGCCTCTTATGAGCACAGAGCTAACTCATGTAATGGGCCAAGGACCTGGGAGCAAGCAGATGCCCCCTTCCCACCCAGCACTCTAGGCCTCTTTCCCTCCTAGCTGTCTCCGTGCCCCAGCCCCTGTTCCCCTAGGCTGGCTCCTGAGTGCCCCTAAGTATCTATGGGCCCTTTGGGCTCAGGGCAGTAGTGCCCCAGGGGAAAGGGGGTTCCCTGGATTCCATCCAGGGATGACATCAGACTCTTTGTTTCCCATCTGATAGAGATGTTCCGAGATGTCACAAGCATCAAGCGGCCCCACAGGCAGGAGGAAGATGAGATGCCAGAGAGCCAGGCCTCTCCTCCTCAGGCCCCGGTGGCTACCGTCAGCTCCAGTGTGCAGCTTTGAGTAGGGATGGTGCATAGGACGCTGACTGCTTCCTCTCGAACGGCTCAGACATTTGTGGGAACAAATCAGTTCTAAAATAAGCAGATCTCTAGCCAGTGAGTGAACCCCTTTGTGCCTTCCTGAAGAGCTTCAGTATCCTCCGCATGAACCCGAGCCCACAAGCACACCAGCGCACGTGCCTATGCCTTGATATACACGACTGGCCGTATCCACACCACAGCTTTGCCAGCATCCACACGCAGGCGCACTGGCTGCCCACGCATGCTCACCCTGTCACACAGCCATGCAGACCCAGAAAGGGACCCGCTGACCAGACTAGGGGCAGGAGGAAGCCATTCCCACCCGTGCTGCCAGTGAGGCCCAGACTGTGAGTGTGCTGTTGCTGCCTGCAAGAGCTGTCATCCCAGGCAGCACTCTCGAATCCCCCAGAAAGCCACTTTTGCCTACTCAGGGCCAGGGGGATGTTTGAAGCCTGCGGGAGTGGTTGACTTGGGGGATGTCCATTGAGTCATCTGCAGTATTTTTGAGGGAAGAAGAGCAGTGCTGGGAATTGAACCCAGGGCCTTTGTACTGAGCTATATACCTGCAACCCTTTTATTATTTTTAATTTTGATACAGGGACTTGCTAGGTCACTAAGGTACACAGGCTGGTCTCAAACTTGAAATCCTCCTGCTTCTGCTTCCCTCAGTGTGGGGTTTATAGGCATGCACTGTGGTATTTGCAGCATTTTTGCAGTATCAGTAGGGATGGGCACATTTACCATTCAGATAGCTGCTGCCAAGGTGCCCACCCCTGCATGCAGGCCTTCCTCCCAGCTCCCACAGACTGCTTCCCCTTGGCAGGTGGCAAGAAACTCAGGGTCCTGGGGCACAGGTTAGGTTTGCAGCTGCTTGAGAGATCTTCAAAGCGAGCTATTGGCAACTCAGAACTGAAGCCAAACCCCAGCATCCTCCCCACATTCCACCACCCAAAGACACAGATCAGAGGAAGTAAGGGTACCAGCTCCCGTCTTCCTTTCCATGGAGGCCCCCCGAATTGAATGCTCTGCAGAGGTGCTCAGAATGCACACATTCTTTTCCTCTCCCACCTTCTTCCCCTGCCAAATACACAACCACAGGGCTGTTAGCCATTTCGGGGCACCAGATCCCAGGGTTTCTGAACCTGGATTCCATGAATGGCCCTTAAGGGTTTGCAAAACTCTGAAACCGCTTGCAGCAGCGTGGGTGTCTGAGTGTGCTTTTTCTTCTGAGAGAAGGGCTGGCCTCTGTCAACAGGGCCTCAGAGCAGCTATGTGACCACTGCCCTCATCTCTCACTGGCTCAGAGACGGGCTCGGGAGCCTCAGGAGCAGGCCGACTAAAAGCACTGCATGGTGGAATTGAGGATCTGGGCAGGGGAGGGGCTGGTGCGTAAGTGTACGGCGAGGACACCATCTGAGTAGGGCCCAGAGTTCTCACCTGGCCCCCTAGGGAGACTTCAGGACCCCCAAGTTAAGAGTCATGATATAGAGAGAAAATACGAGAAGCTTTTCAGGAAATCTGAAAGTTAGCTATATCCCAAAACTCAGAGATAGTATCTATCTTTTAAAAAAATTTTTAAGTCATAATTATACTAATTTTTAATGTATTTTTTTAAAATAATGTTTTTCAGGCACTGGGGACTGAACCCAAGCATGCTGTGCCATCCCTTTTTGTTTTATTTTGAGAAGTGTCTCACTAAGTTGCCCCGGCTGGCTTTGAATCTTCAATCCCAACTCAGCCTCTTGAGTAGCTGGGATTACAGGTGTATGTCGCTGCCCTTATGTTAATATTTTATTTTATTATTCTTTCCTGTTATTAACTAATTTTTACATTTTTAGCTTGAACTTCAGGTAAACAATGAATACTTTCTTAGACTATATCCTATGTAATTGGTATATATGCTACCAAAGCAAGCACTGTAAGTAATATTTGGAACACATGCATACACTAAAAATAATTATTTGTGGCTGTCTTAAATTCTAATAATTTAACCAAGTGCCTTGTATTTTTCATGGCAGCTATATGATGTGCCATAAGTTATCTGACCAGTCTCCCATTGTTAGACATGTAGATTATTTCCAGTGTTTTATTATTATAAAAAGTACTGAGCAGTCTGTCTTTGTACTACATCTTCATACTCTTGTTATTTAAAACACATTAGAATCCGAATTGCTATACCAGCGGTTATGAACGTTTTAAAGGCTCTGGTTGCATTTGCCGAGATGTATGCGTTCCACAGAGCAAGGTACCCCGGAGCTGTGTGCGGGAGTGTGTGGTTTGGGAGCTGTTAAACACACGTCTGCCTGTTATTACGGGTTTTCTTCAGCTTTCATTCCGCCCCAGAGAATCCCTGGCATGTGAAGCTTCACCATTGGCAGGTTTGACCCATGAGACCCAGACAGCCAACAGGGAGTGCCTTGAAGGTGCTGGAAAACCCATAGGGAGGGTCAGTTGGCCAACCACATCTGGGTGCTGCTAGGGTCAGGGCTCGAGGTTGCTAAAAAGCAGGATAATGATGGGAGAGACGTCATCCAGCCAAGAAGGGGCCACTCCTTCCCCACGGAAGGTGCTAGTGAGCTGTGACCTCAGCCCAAGGAAGGCACCCTTTTTGGCAAGCAGTGTTAGCATAAAGACAACCATTCCAAGGACAGCAGAGGCTGCAGAGAGCAACTCTGGAAGGAATTTTTCTTCTCTTAAAAACTAAAAATTATACAAACATAGTAACAACAACTGAAAAGGAGAGACAATCACCTCTAATCTTTCCATCCTAACAAATCACAGTTTTTATTTTTCACTGGGCCTTTCTTACCAAGGCCCCTAATTTTTACATAACTGCAATCACCGAGTACATGCAGTCTGCGTCTGGCCTTCTCCTCCCCTTATTGTGTGAGTTCTCTGCGCTGCCACAGGGCTTTCGGGAATGATATTGTAAATGCTGTTTTTCTTGACACAGCAATAATTATTCATTAAGATAAACAAGAACACCCAGAGAAACAAAAATAGAATCACGACATGCATATTAATTTGTAGCTTGTTTTTTCTCTCCATTTAACTGTGCCCGGTGAGCATTTTTCCATGTTAAGTACTGCATTTCCCCATTATTTCATATGTTTGTTCACAGTGACAGTGATGGGAATTGAACCCAGGGCTTTGAGCATGCTAAGCACATTCTCTACCACTGAGCTGCTCTCCTAGCCCCTCTGGACTGTTTTTAATCATTGCAGTGCGTTGCATTTAAAGGATATCCCATGACTTTTTTCCAGGTCCTATTATATTTTTAAAAATGAAGAGTGGCTATTCAGAAAATTTGTGGAACTACTAGTAGATTACCCGTCACCAGGTAGAAAGATGCAAATCTATTAATTCCATACAAAGTGTTTTTAAAATATTTTGCAGTATTGAATACTTAACCATTTAACCCAGGGACTGCTGAGCTACACCCCAAGATTTTTTTATTCTGAGGAAAGGTCTTACTGAGTTGGGCTTAAACTTGTGATTCTCCTGCCTCAGCCACTTGATTAGCTATTATTACAGGTGTATTCCACCATGCCCAGTCCAAAGATAGTTTTCCATTTTATGTTACTTTGTAGTAAAGTATCTTATATTGTATCATATTAAGTGGCTCACCCCTACCCCAGTACTCAGGATTGAATCCAGGGCCTTCACACTAAGCCACATCCCCAGCCCTTTTAAAATTTTTTATTTTGAGATAGAGTTTTACTAAGTGAATTAAACTATCTACACTGGGCTCAAACTTGCCATCTTCCCGCCTCAGCTTCCCAGAGTGCTGAGATTATAGGCATGTGTCACTATACCTGGGTTAATTGTATTTTATTGTAGTTAACCGTCAGGACGCAACATGAGATCTACCCTCTAAACACATCTTGGGGTACATAAGACGTAATTGTTGACTGTAGGCAGAGTGTTATGCAGTAGGTTTTCTTCAGTTTATTCATCCTGCTTGATGGAAACTTTATGCCTAAGATTATTAACTCACCACTTCTCTCTATCCTTAGCTCTTGGAGACCATGCATTTGATGTTTTGATGTCTATGCATTGGACATTTCAGATGTCTCAGATAAGTGGAGTCACGTGGTATTTGTTTTTCTGTGATTATCAATTAGTGTATTTCATTTAGCCTAATGTCCTCAAGGTTCACCCATGTTTCACAAATGGCAAGATTCCCTTATTTTTTAAAAAACTGAATAGTACTCCACTTATGTAGGTACCACATTTTCTTTATCCATTCAGTTATTGGTGGACACTTAAGTTGTTTATACCTCTTGGCTATTGTAATACTGAAATGAATATAGGAGAAATAATACCTCTTTACAATCCCAATCTCATTTTAAAAATAAATCCCCTACTCATTTCCCCACAGCCTATAGCAAAAATTGTAACTGACTGCTAAATATTCGATTGATAACATAAACTGCTTTTTCCTGCTGTTCATTGACATATATATTGTGTTCACATTTTTATTCTCATAAATCAGATTGTTGAGAACATCTTTGTGCTTAATTTTTTTCTGTGATTTTAATCACGATTAAAACAGAAATCCCAGGAGCCCAATGTGGTAACAAGTGTCTGAATCCCAGCACTCTAAAAGGCTGAGACAGGAGAATTGACAGTTCAAGCCCAGCCTGGGCAATTTAGGGCCTTAGTGACACCCTGTCTCAAAATTTAAGAAAATAAATTTAAGGGCTGGGAATACCTCCTTGTGAAGCCCTTGGGTTCAATCCCCAGTACTGAAGAAGGAGGAGGAAGAGGAGGAGTGGGAGGAGGAGAAGCAGGAAGAAGAAAAGGAAGAGAAGAAGGAGGCAGAAGAGGAGGAGGAGGAGGGCTCTCAGGGGCTGGGGCCGTTGCTCAGTGGTAGAGGACTTACCTAACATGTGTGAGCCCTGGGTTCAATCCTCAGCACTGAAAAAAATCATAATAGGTAGGAATCCCTGGTGACAGTGTCACCTGCTAGTATGAATTCATAGCTGCATGCAAGATGAAATCACATACAAGCAAGTTTTGAGGCTAAGATAAAATACAAATCTATTATAAGAAAGAACACAGACAGCAGAGGTGGCTACTCCACAGACCAAGCAGCCCCACACAGAGAAGGTATTTCACTTTGTGGGGTCTCAGAGGAATGCCATTTAATCATTCCTGGAGCTGTGAAAGGGCCCGGGGTCTCTGAGTGACTGAGGTGGAGTTCAGTTCACTTGCCTGGGTCATGTCCAGTTTGCCCTGAACCCTGAGCCCTTGTCTCAGGAAAAGCATGGCTCTCTCCTGGCTTAACCGTGTGCTCTGCCACTCCCTTGTATCACCCCAAAGTGCAGCTGCCTCCTGGTTTCCAGTGAGGCAGCTGCCTCAAAGTCCTGTTAGCACCTTATCTCGGTTCAACATCTGGCTTTCTAGCCCTAAGCAACTGATTTGGCCTACTTTCAAGTTCTGTTAGCTCCCCATCCCAAGAGGACATAGTTACACATGTCTGTCCCCTTTTCCAAAGTTAAACTTAAATTTTCTGGGTGTATGGGAGATTTGGGACTTTCTACCATGACTAGGCAGAGGTACTAGAATAAAATAGAACAGGCCATGAACCAAAGGACATAGCACTAGAAACGCTACACTTTTCCAAAGGGACACAATTTAATAACCATTCTGGTGACTTAGAGTAATACTTGAAGATACTGATAAGGCAGCAAAGCACTATCTGCTGTTAAGCCATAGTGTCATTCCCTATGAGGATTCTTTAGCCATATTAAGACACCTATTTCTGTCCGTTCTGGACCCAAAGCCAACATGCCCAATGCCTAGCTCACATACCTGGCAGGAACCACCAGAGGGGTCACAGGACAACCTGCTTCTTGAGGGGCCCCACCCTAGGGATTATATTCTTAATGTTGTCTGAAGTTCAAAGCTCTTTGAAGGAGCAGGTATCATTTGAGGACACTTCATCCACCTGCTGGCCGCTTGTCCAGTGTCCACAGTAACAAGTCTTCTGTGGGGCACCTTTACTGTCCCATGCAGATGCACCCAAGCCCCTGCTGCATGCCACGTGCAGCTCTCGGTCACCTGCACCAAAGCTTGGGCTTGTCTGCGGCCTTGTCCAGAGACCTGGCCCTTCCTGTTTTGAACATTTGCTCCCAAATCTGCAATACATACATATGGAACCATGACCAGAAGAGTGGATAGTGCTACAGATCATTGATGTGTGAGTTGGAAGAGGCCTTCGAGACAGCCCGCTCCACACCCTCCTCTGTGCTCTTGTGTGGTGACGGCCTGCCGTGGACTCCATGTGATGGTTTTATTTAGCGCGCTCCACAGCCGATGAGCAGTGCCGTCCCCTCCTTCCTGCTGCAGTGTAAACCGCATACCCAGCTTAGCTGGCGGGGCCCAGGGTGGCTGGTGGACTAGCCTGAAGGCCTGTCTGCCTGACAGCGCTGTGCGGCCTCCTTGGGCTGCCCGCCCCCTTCTGCTGAGTTACTGAGTGAAGCACTCAATGGCAGACACTTTAAAAAAGTATTTTTTAAAAAAAGAGTTTAAAACTCACAAAATAGAGAAGGAAACGGCACCCTTCATCCATGTATCTGATTACCGACCTCTTCAGGTATCTCTGTGGTCAGAGGCTGCAGCCCCAGGGGGGCTTTTTAACCCACACCCCATTCTGTTTTTATTATCACATACGGACAAATTATAGCTCTGCCTGTTCGTGAGGTGCAAAGCGATGCTATGATGTTTAAATTCAGTGTGGGATGAACAAATCAAGGCAAGTGATCCATCCATCGCCTCCAACACCTGACACCCCCTGGGATCAGAACACTGGCGCCCCACCTGCGTGCACCCCTGAGTGTGCAATGCCCGACTCTCAGCTGTATCTACCACGCTCTGTTTCTCTTCTTGGCACCCTGACTCTCAGTTGTTGGTGAGGACAAGTTGGGTCTCTGAGCCTCGCCTGAATTCACCTGCACAAGTTCCGCACCCCACCCCGCCCGCCTTGTGTGTAGCTCTCTGCATCCTCTGGGATCATCAGGAGCAGCGCTGCTGGGTGCCTCTGCCCCGGGGCCTTGCACCATTCACCCAGGTAAAGATGGCGATGGTGACCCTGTTTAGCTCAGCCCTGTTAGGTAGAGAACTATGGTTCATTCAACTGAAAAAAAATATATAAAGTGGTAAATGCTGATTTATAAAAAAACTGCCTTCTATCAAGGAAAAGGTAAAATTCTTCAGTTTTTTCTGGTCATTCCCATGCTGCTTTCCAGACCACTGTGGAGCGGTTTGCTGTATATTTTCCCAGATGCACCTATGTATTTGCGTTTGTGTGTATTTATGAGCCATTTATACAAAATGAATATGCACTTAACTTATTCCTCCTAACACTCATTTAGAATTCTAATGCAAGGGTAAACTGTAATTTAGTTAATCAGGCTTCTACCGATAGGCACTTATTTCTAGTATTTTCTCTTATGAATAATGCTGCCATTATTGTACCTGTCCATGTCACATACTCATGATGGTTTAATTGTAGAGTTAATGCCTAGAAATGTCAAGTGATCATATAATTTATCACCTGAACCAGGACAAATGCAGACTCCGAGGGACTCCTGAGAGCACAGGTGTGTACTGAGACTGTCGCGGAAAGCAGCTGTAACTGTACCTAAAAATGGAACTGCAGCCAAGTCAAAGAGTAGAATTTAAGATGCTAATGTTGCCAAACAGGTTTCCATCACAGTTGTACCAATTTATAATCCACCAGGGGCAAGACTTCTATTTTTCAAGCCATCAAAATTCTGACCATTGATAATTACTCTTGAATTTTGCCAGATGAATTAACAAGAAATTGTGTCTTGCTTTGATTTGTACTTATTTAGTAATCATTGAGGTTGAGCATCTCTTTATTTATTATTGGGCATTTAAATTTCATTTTTCTGTTAGATACTTCTTCATATCCTTTATGCCCAGGTTTCTTTTGATTTATTGGTCCTTTTCTTATTGACTTATAAAAGCTCTTTGTATGTTAAAGAAATTAGTCCTTTGTCCTTAGATATTTTGGCTAATATTTTTCCTGATGTGGTGGTTTTTTTTTTTGAACTCACAACCTCACACTTGCCAGGCAGGTGCTTAAGCCACTGAACTAAATCCCCGGCCCATCAATGTGGTGTTTGTATTTGACTTTGTGACCTTTTTTCTTCTAAAAGTGATATGTTTTATATAATGTTTTCTTTGATGGCATTTGGCCTTTATGTCCAAATTTGAAAAATAAAAGTACCAGTATTTTTTTTATGCTTAGTCAAATTTAAATTTCTAAGACACTTGGTATTTATTTCAGTTTAAGAAATGAGTTCTGAGTTATTCATTTCCACATTGTCTCCTTACTTTTCCTAACATCATTCGCAAAGTAACACATCTTTCCCTTCCCATTGCCATTTGAAGTACAAATATATATATATATATATATATATATATATATATATATATATAATATATATATATATGGTGTGTTTAAAAAATTTTTGTGGGGGACACATTGTTGCTCAGTTGCCTGAACTGGGCTCAGACTTGTGATCCCCCTGCCTCGTCCTCTCAGAGTGCTCAGATTACGGGCATGAGCCACCCCCCCCCCCAGCTGCAGCCGTATCTCGTGCCAACTTCCTTATGTATCTGGGTCTGTTTCTGACCTCTTCATTTTCTTCAGTTGCTCTGTTTGGTCTTTTACCAGTAGAATCCTGCTATACATAAAGTCTGTGGTACAATACGTGTTACTCTCTGACACATTTATTTGCCTATATTTAATTTCTTTTAGGTTTTCTCTGATTGTTTCTCATGTATAAACTCACCCAGCTGAACTCCCCCCAACCCAACACAGCTGGTATTTGATCAGGATTGTGTTGAATTTTTATATTAAGTAAAAGAAGGTTTACATCTTCACACTCTTGAGTCTCTCGCAAGGATAATCTGTATCCTCCCTTTTAGGTCTCTTTAACTACAGGGTGGGTAGCCCCAAAGACATGGACAAACACATAGTACGTGCCCTGTTCAGGCCACATTACAGTACGAGCAGCATCTGGTTCAGCACGCTATACAATAAACACTGCATTTCCACTGATCCCTGCGCATGTGTCTGTGACGTGCTGGGATCAGAAGATGTATGTCTTGGGGGTGGGAGTCTGGCTCAGTGGTGCAGCACCATGTGACCTGTGCCAGGCCCAAGGTGCAATGTCCAGCAACACACACACACACACACACACACACTGTTATGATTTATATCTAGATGTCCTCCCAAAACCTCTTGTGCTCATAAATGGGACTTTTGGGGATGATTGGATCATGGATTGGCCCACTGATGAGTGTATAGCTAAATGTGATTTGGGAGGTGGAGCCTGATTAGAGAAGGTGGGCCACTGGGGGTGCGGCCTAGAAGGATCTGTTTCCTTCCTTCCTACCTTGGTCAGGCTCTGCTTCCTGTCTGCCCTGCCATCAGCTGTCTCTCCGCTGCTATGTTACCCTGCCTTGGCATCAGCCAACTGCAGACTGAAACCTCTACGAACTGTGAGGCAAAACAAACCTCTCCTCCTTTAACTTGTGGATTTTGGGTATTTGTTCCAGCAACAAGTGAACGAAACCAACGCATAGAAAAATATGTCTCTGATTTCTCACAGAATAAAACTGCACCTTTGGCATATTTCAAAAGTAATAAATGGGCTATTTCTTTAAAATATACTACTTTATCCTTGTTTCCAGATTTTATGGCTACTTTGTATATTGTACCTAGATAAAATACTGGATTCAGGGGCTGATGCATGTCCAAGGGCATGGTCCTGGTGAGGGGACAGTTATATGTGCCCTCTTGGTGGTAGCCTTGGCTTAATCCATCTGTGCTACTGTAACTGAGTACCGGAGACTGGTGGCTTATAGACAACAGCAGTTTCTTTCTCACAGTCCTAAGGCTGGGAAGCCAAGATCAAGGCAGTGCAGTTTTGGTGTCTCATGAGGGCTGCTCTCTGTGGTTCCAAGATGGAGCCTGGTATCCTCCCAGGTGACAAACTTTTCCTCACATGGTAGAAGTGGAAGGGCAAAAGGGAAGGGCAGACTCCCTCTGCAACCCTTCTTATAAGCCCATTCATGAGGGCTTAATCAGCCCCCCAAAGGCTTCCCCTCAATACCCTCACAATGGTGATAAGTTTCAGCATAAATGTGGGAGGAGAGACCTTCAAATCCTCACAGACCTTTGAAGGAGATCTCATGGGAGACAGGCTGCTTTTTCCCAAGGTTTTGTTTTTCTTCTTTTTAATACTTAATCTAATTCCAAAAGTCTATCTTTGTCATGCCCTTTGCTATTGGTAGATATTTTTGTGAAGAGTACTACTTAACTGTTTAATGACTAGTCACAAACCATAGGTAATGTTCTGCATTTGACCAACAATGCCAGTAATGTACCATATCAACTACCTGTCTGATTTGGCCCATTATTCTGAAAAGCATTATGAAGGGAGATGCCTGGCTGGTGACTAGGACCGTGAGGTACTCTAGTGCTTGAACTGATCCTGGCTTAGCTGTTCCTGACCTCAGACTGTGGGGAAGGAAGTTACTACCACCCTGCACAGGTGTGTGTTCTGTGGCCCATTAGTCCATGGTTGATTTTGTTTTGCTGGTTAATATCTGACAAATCCAGCTCCAGTAGCTTTTGACTATGTAGCCCCTGAAGTGCAGTGATAGTGTGGAGACCAGGACGCTATGCACTGGCCACTTCACAGGACAGTGCTGATCAGAACCGTGTGTTGGCCAGAAGGGTATTTGTTGGGGTATGGGGAGCCCTAAGGTTGCCCTGCCTTGGTGGTTCTTCCTTCTCCTCTCCTCTCCTTCGGCCAGGGTAGCCGGGTTGTTTTTAGGATCAGTATGACAGCAGACAAGACCCTGAATGGGAATTGGCTTTCTCTCCCCTTTGATGTGACTGCAGAAGTCTGTCACCAGGACCCTGAGGGTGTCCCTGACTGGGAAGACCCAGGGGGCCCAGGCTGATCCAGTGATTTCTGGTTATAGAATGTTTTAGTGTGAGTAACATGAATTCTTCTAGATTTCCTTTTTTCCATGTTCTTTTGAGCCTTGGGCAGAGAAGTGCTTCCAAGCCCATGTGCAGGCCAAGCGGTGACAGCATTGGGCAAGTCCCCATCTAAGCTTGAGCCAAGGAGGGAGGCAGCCTCCAGCCTGTGCTTGCCTTAGAGCTGAGGAACTTGGGATTGGAGGGAAGTGCCAGGCACATCTGGGCCCGGAGTAGTCCAAAGGCACAGAGAGAAGGCCTTGTGCTAGGCTCTGTGGCCAGACATCCTCTATTCCAGTCCCAGCCCAGCCTCTCAGCTGCTTTATGGCCTTAGGTATGCTCTTGTGCTTCCTAGGCCTCAGTTTCCTCTTCTGTAAAGTATGGAGTATGTGGAGATGGCGATAAACATCTAACATAGCTCTCAGTTCACAGTATGAGCAGTCAGTATGGGCCCATTACTATAGAAGAGGTCCAATAAGTCCTTGTCCCCTGGGCTACAACCACTGTGGCTGGAGCGGGGTTGTGGTACCCTTCTCAGCCCAGGATTGCCCTACCCATGCTGGATAAACTGGTAAGTAAGTGGAAACTGAGCTATCGCCTCACATATCTCTGCGGGGACCTGTTGGATCTGAGCAGAGCCAGTCTGGAGTGGTGGTTTGACGGTGTGTCCCAACCTTGAACCCTAGTTGGCCTGGTTTCCTAAAGGAAAGGGCAGTGGGCCTCACATTCTCTGGGAGATGACTACGACCAGTAGGATGCATAAGACCATTAGAGCTTTTTCTCAGAGAGGCTGCTAGTGTCATAAACTCTAAGGTCATCGGTACCCTGGAGGACTGACAGGAAGATGTGGTGGGAAATCTAACTGGAGGCCCCAGGTGAGTGTCTCCAGGCAGCCCTTGTCCTGTGCCCCTTGATGTGTGATAGAACTAGAGCTTCCTGGTCCTGTGGGATGGAAATGCTGTGAGGTGGTGGATTTCTATGGTAACTAGAATTTCAGACTGGCTTCTCTGATGGTCAAAGTCAAGGTCAGTACAAATGGAGGTCAAAAATCAAACTCACTGTGAGACTTGCTGGAAAGGAGACAGCCTCGAAGGTCCCTTCTTGTTCTAAACAGATCCTGTGGTTCCATCAGCCCATGCCTCACTATCTGTAGAAAGCATCAGCTTCCTGGAACCACCTGGAGGGCACCCAGAACTCCTGAAGCTTGTGTGCTACCTCTGAATTCTGATTGAATTTGTCCTCAGTATGGTCTGGCCTTTGGGCTTTTTAAAATCTTCTTAGGTGTCTTCCAAGATAGAGATCCACTGGTGAAAAAACAGCGCATGTGTCAGGCACTGTGCTAAGTGCCTTTTATATGTCATTTCCTTCAAGCCTCATGATCCTTCCCATCTTCCAGATCAAGGAGCACACCTGGAAAAGGGAAGTGAGTATCCAAGTCCGGAGAGCAGGGAGACCTGGCATTGCATCTGAAGGCCGTCGGGTTTCAGGGCCCAGGCTGGCTGGCTCTGTAATGATAGCTTGTGAGGCAGTGTTAAATGGGGTATGGGCATATGCCTGGGGCAGGGCCTCAGGGTGCTTGATAACTGACTTGGGGATCCCTGTGCTCTTCCTGGCCCTGTGTCACGCATAGCATCTTGACTTGTGGGACAAGAGCCCTGGCAATTGTCGGGGAAGCCCTGGGGAACCTGCCTTTTCATGTGGAGAGCTGGAACCTGTGACCCGGGCTCAGAGAGGTTGAATCATGGCGTGTAGCTCCCGCTTCTCCTAATGAATGGCAGTCTTTCACCCTGGGACCGAGCATCAGAGGAGATGCTCTGACCCAGGGGAGGGGAGAGTGGTTGGGAATCACATTTTGTTCTCCAGGTGTTTTTGGTTTATAGCACACCCAGAGGAAAAAAAGTCAGAAAGCCATCCATAAACGAGGACCTGAGTCTTTTTATTTGCAGTTTCATTGAAATTTAGTGAAAGGCAAACCCAGCAGGTACCTGTTTTACCGGCAGTAAAAGGAAATTGGACAGCAATTATTTAAAAGGAGTTGGAGTTGTTTAAATCTAAAATTTAGTGGTATGTGTATATTTTAAGAAAAAGCTTACAAGGCTTGGGGGTTGGAGTTGAACTGTTTTTGACAAAAATGACATGGAAAATATTTTCCTGTCTCATTTTGAACCTTCCCCTTTGCTGTTTGTTTTCTAAATTTAGCAGTTCAAGAAGAAATAAGCAAATCTAGCTGGGAAAAAAAACTGAAGTAAGTTAAGCAAGTCTCAAAGTTTCATCGATGTGATGTACTGAAAATAAAACTATCCAAGATGAGAAGTGATTCTTCCTGCTTTCTAGAACACAATCATTATTTCATCTTAAACAGCTTCAGAAGTAATGGGCATTATTGGGCACGGAAGTGTGAGATTTGATATTCCCTAAAAGGACAAAGACTGGGGAGGGAAGTGGCTGCCTAGACTTCAGCCAAGAACGGTCTGCAGGGAGCTGGAAGGATGTGGGAGGCTCACCAGGCTGTCACTCACCCGCTCCCCAGCACTCATTCCTCACCATGGCAACTCGAGGGCTTCTTAAGCATGGTCCAGATGGAACCCCACCCCAAAGTCTGAACACAGCCCTGTGTGCTGGGGAATGCTGGGAATGCCCGACCCAGCCCTAGACACCTGCCACTGGGCTGAATGCCAGAGACCAGCCTGGTGTCTTGGAATGGATGGCTGTCATCTACACTGTATCATTGCCACCAGTGACTCGTTTGATGGGTTTTACACTTGATTTTGTTTTTTACTTTTGGAGAAGAGGGGATCGAAGGACTGGTATCTGTGATCATTTGGTTACTAGAGCAGGACACGTGATTCAAACTAGTTGAAGGAGAAGAAAGGAAACAAAGCAAGAAAGTGATGACTGACTCCGAGTTTTCTTTCTATCTCTTGGTTCTCATTGTTTCTGCTTGGTTTGATTCTTCAGACAAGATTTTCCCACGTGATGGGCAAGGCTCTGGATTAGCAGAGCTGATGAAAAGCACTCATTATGTAGAAGACTCCCGGGGAGGCTGGATGTAGTAGCTACCTGGGAGGCTGAGGCAGGAATATTGAAAGTTTGAGTGTAACCTGGTCAATTTAGTGAGATCCTGTTTCAAAATAAAAACATTTAGCTGGACGTGGTGGTGTATTCCTGTAACAGTATTACAGAGGTTGAGGCAGGAGAATTGCTATGAGTTTGAGGCCAGACTGGGCTATATAGTAAGTTCAAGGTCAGCCTGAACTCCATGTCAAGATCTTGTTTCAAAAAACTAACCCGCCAAACAAACAAAGTTGAAAGTTTTTAAAGGCATTAACAATATATCCCAGTAGTCCAGTTATTGTCTAGCATAAGTGAGGCCCTAGATTCAAACCCCAGAATTAAAAACAAAACAAAATAGCAACAACAACAACAACAACAAAACTCCCTCGAATTATGATTGGCCCAAATTGAATCAAATGGCCATTCTGGGCCAACCACTCACTCTATCTGAAGTGCAGTGGTCAGGTTGGCCTGGTCCCAGTCTGGTGGTCACTTGAGAATGCTTGTGACCTAGTGGGACAAGGAAAGTGAATGACACCTTTGCCAGGAGCACATGATAGGGAAGAAGATTCCTAAAGCAGCCCCAAACTTTCCCCATCCCCTTCTTGGTCCCCTGCAGTTCCGGTATAGTAGTGTTTGGCCAAGAGAGGGGGCAGGGGCAGGGAGGCTTGGGATTATGGTCATTTGTCACTCATATGTCCATCAGCCATCCTCTTTGAGGGCTTATGATCACTCAGCAACTGCTGTGAGCCTTGGGGTCCGGCATGAAACAAAACATACAATCCCTGCTCTGGTGGAACTTATTTTCTTGTGGCAAGAAGTGGCCAAAAATAAATAAAATGTACTTAGGACATCAGCTGCTGGTAAGCATCACAAGGAAAAGCAGAGCAGGGCAGGACAGGGAAGGCAAAGGCCAGGCTGGGGCACAGTTTTTACACTGGGTTGGGTGGAGGCTCACAGAGGTGGTGAGGATTGAGTAGAGCCCTGCGGGAGGCAAAGGAGAGAGCCATGCGGGTGCCTGGGAGAAAGCCTGGGAGAAGCGGGAAGGAAGCCTCCGGGGTTCTACTCTGTGGGGGAGAGGTCACCCGATGACCCGTGATGTGTTGGAGGATCCCATTTGTTTGCTGCCATCTTTTCTCCAATTGAAAATGCTAATTTGAAAGTAGGGACAACATTGAGACTTTCATTCATTCATTCATTCATTCATTCATTCATCTATTCCCTTGTTCAGTACCTCTGTGCCAGGTGCACATCCCACCATCTAGTGGAAGAGAACACAGCTCAGTGCCGGGTGACAGGTGCACCGGCTTGAGACAGGAATTCCACAAACAGCCAGTGGTCCCTCACCCCCTCCAGAGAGGGCTGGGAGTCCAGGATCTCCAGTCTCCTGCTGCTCGGCTAAAGCTCCTTGTGGCCCTGCTGCATTTACTCCCTCTTTCCCACTCTGCTTAGTAAGCAGCGGTGGCAGGAAATGTCCCCCTTTAGAAGAGGACAGAAGGGGAACAGTGTTCCCTGGTCAATGGTCTGTGGTCACTGCCCTTTCTGGGGTTGAGGTGGGGTGAGGGTCCACATCAGGTCACCAGCCGTCAAACTCTAAGCTTGGGTGGAGGTTTCCACTTCATGACCCTGCATGGCCATGCCTGGCATGGGATGGGCAGGAAAGGGACTAGACTTCTAGGCTTCTTTTCTGAGAGCCACGCTGCTTTTTATTTACTTCCATATTCTTAGCTTCTTGAACCCAGTGCCTGTGCATAGTGGATTTCCTGTCAATTTTTTGGCTCTGCAGCAGGAAGCACAGAAGCTCTTGCTAGGAGATACGAAGGGGCTTGGTTTTGAGATGCTAAGTTAAACGCGTCCATGGGACACTTAAGGTCTGAAAGTCTCACAATCAGAGAAGGGCACAAGAGCAGAAGCAGGGGTTCAAGAGCCAGAGGGAAACGAGTCACGGGACGGATGTGAACTGGTATGTGTGGACATTCGCCATCGAAGGGCTCTAGGTGGTGACCTGCGCAGGGGCTGAGGGAGGGGAAGCAAGAGGGGTCATGGCATTAGCACGAGCCAGGTCCCATCCTTCCTCAGTCCCTCTCCCACTTGGCTGGTCAGACCAATTGATCCTTCAGCTCCAAACCTATGCACCTGCAGAGTCCAAGTGGAAGGAGAGCTGAGGCTTCTGGGACAGAGTGGACCTGGAGTCTCCATGACAGTTTCCTCACAAGGGGAAAGGTCTCAGTCCAGCCCCTGATTCACCTAGAGGAGGCTTGGGCCACTCGGAAGCTGTGTGCCTATGGAAGGGAACATTAGACTTTTCCTGAGAGCATCTTTGAGGGTGTCTAACTCAGTTTTGAGGCCATTGGGAGCTTCTCTAGAGAGCACAGACTGAGCAGAGATTCTTGCCCAGCCTTCCCTGCGGCCTGGAGCTTTGAGTGAGGTACTGGGAGGCTGCAGGCTGAGGAACCGTCTCAAAAGGCTCAAGCCAGAACATGTATCTTTGCCTTTCTCTTCCTCCTTTCCTTCTTATCTTTCCTGAAATGGACTTTGAGTTCATGAGGGGTCCTGGCCACATCTGTTCAGTTCTGGCATGGCACCAACTCAGAATATTACAGCGCAGTGGCCACAGCTGGGTCACTGTCTGATCATACACACCCGGAGCATCTGTGTCTAGTGTGGAGCCTGGCCCAAGGGACATATGGAGATCTCCCTTCCTGGCTGTGCCCTCAGGGAGCTCCCAACAGACACCTAGGGCAGAGGTCACCAGGGAAGGTGACAGCACCACAGAGTGGCAGCGTGTAGGAGACAGGCGCTCCCTGGACCTCGGCATTCCTGTCCAGGGAGTTGGGTTGAGTCACTTAGGGAAACATGGGGCTTTGAGCAGCTAGTGAGACTCCGCAGGGTCATCCCACACAGCAGTCCCCTCCCCAGGTCCAGCTGCCTGCTGGGACCATCCCTCTAGGACTAGCCCTGTGACTGAGTGCTCATGCTTGGGTTCTGTGGGTGGACAATCCTCACCCTCCTTCTTGCCGCCCTTGGAGGCTCAGGGCTGCTGGTTGCCAGAGGATTCGGGGTTAGGATCCACTCACAGTTGATGATATTTCATGGCACCCTGGGGAACCTGGCCAGCAGTTTGGTCCAAGCAATAAGCTGTCAGAATGCATGCATGCATCCATTTATCTCCAACGTGTCCTTCCCTAGTGTCTCTCACAGGGGACTCTGGGAGCACAGGCCAGGCTGTGGCTAAGGAGAAAGAGGCTGAGTCGTGGCGTGTGTCATTCATCACCCCAGCACTTAGCAGCAGGAGGCTTGCAAGATCTGATGTGGGCCCACTGCAGCAGCAGGCAAAAGCCTGGGAGAAGCTTCCTCACTTGGCACTGGATCTGGTGGCTCTGGCATTATAGCTCGCTTGTCCTTGCAGTAGAGGGGCCAAGCCCGGGGTTTCACAGGTACGGCACTTGCTATGTGCCTAGCGCAGTGCCAGGCCCAGCTGATGCCCAGGAGATGTCATTCTTCAGGGGCCTTGGCAGTCTCCACTGTGTTTTCTGGCTACCTGAGAACACCTTGTCTTGGGGACTGGTGCTCTCTGGGGCCCAGCCTCTCCATATGGCAAAGAACATTGGTTAAGGGCACGGGCTTTCAACCTAGAATGACCAGTTTGAAGCCAGACCATATGACTTACATGCGGTCACCTTGGACACTTTTTTAAAAAACCTTTTCACCCTCAGTTTCCTCATCTGTACAATAGGAGACAGCTGGGATAAGGTACAAATGAGGTAAAGCAGTTGGCTCCCGCCTGGTGTGTAGTAAGCATTTACCACACTATGGAACCTTCCCGCCTGTGGCACCCTCTGATGTGATCTTTGTCTCAGGTGACAGGAACACCCTCAAAAGGCTTTGATGAGAAGGCGTACCTGTCAGCCAAGCAGCTGAAGCCTGGAGAGGACCCCTACAGGCAGCACGCCTTCAACCAGCTGGAGAGTGACAAGCTAAGCCCTGACCGGCCCATCCGGGACACCCGCCATTACAGGTGTGAAGATGTATCTTACATTTTAACTTGATTGTCTTGAGATTAGGAGACTAGTAAAACACACTTCTGAGTATGTCCGAGTGGATCCTGGGGCTTGAACTTGAGGGAGTATACATGGTCCCTGTCCCCTTCCTGGCTGGCTCTTCCTGCTCTCTCTACTTCCTGGCTGCCGGGAGGTGAGGACTGTCCCTTTTCCTTGTGCTTCCTCCATGGCGCTTCTGCCTTGGAGCTACCGATCATGGACAGAACCCCTGAAACTGGGAGCCAAAGTAAACCCCTCCTCCTTAAGATGTATGTTAGGTGTTTTGGCCCCGCAACAGAAAGATGACTGTCACACTGATACAGATGGCCTACGTCGTGTTGATGAGACGAAAGGTTGAGAAAAGGTCAGCACCGTTCAACTGGTTTTCTTTCTGTCACGTGTATGGAAGATTTTCTGTCTTGGTCCAGTGACTTAGATATGAGAGCTCTTACCCTCAGAGGCTGTCCTGTTTTATCAGCTGAGTCACAGCCTTCAATGACCAAGGAAACCCCCCAGCTGTGGCCAGGGGGCCTGCAGCACCTCATCTGGCATCCCAGCAGGAGTGGACCTGCCAAGGACCGCAGGGAGGTCCCAGGTAGTGGGCAACCCAGGCTCCCGGAAAGGAGCCTCCAGCCCACGGCTGGCCCTTGCCTCCGGCCTCGCTGCCCTATCTCCTCAGTGAGGCCCAGAAACCCTGCTGCTGTTGTTCTGAGTTCCCCCAGCGTGGAAGGTAACAGAGGTCCTAAACCAAAGGGAAGCCTCACCCCAGCCCCTCCACTGACCAGTTCCACATGAGAAACCGGCCTTGGACAGGTCATTACCCTCCTCTGTGGTTCAGGCCCTTGTGTGTCCCGTCTGCAGCGTAAGTCAGCCCTCTGGTCTTTCTTCCTCCTGTTGTTACCTGCTGGAACAGCCTGTCTCCTGCTGCTGCAGCCTCGCCCCCAAGCCCTGGCCTCATCTACCCTTTCTTGCGGCACCTACAGTCCCTGCAGTCCCACACTGCTCTCTCCTCCCTCCTGGTTTTCACACACACTGTTCCCTCTGCCTGAGCACACTTCCCCCACACCACCTATATCCTCTTCTCCAGGGAAGGCTCCTTGCCAACCCTGGCTAGTGCCAGGGTACTGCTCTGTACTCCAGCAGGCTGGTCTGCCTGTAGCTTTGCATGAGAAAAAGGGGCTATGTGGGACCCAGACACAGGCACTGAGCTGTCCGGCGCTGGTCTGTGGGTAGAGCTGGTCTGTGTGGCAAGAGTTATTTCTGAAGTAGCCACTCCATAGCACAAAGGATGCATGTGAGAAAAAGGGCAGGGCTGGTTCTAGCACCTTCCTCATTACTCACAGATGTGCATCTATCTGAGGTTTGGAAGGCTTGGCAGCTTGTGCAAGGTGAGATAGTTGCGGGACCAGTGAACCCTAGACCTCAGCCTCACTGTGCCGCCAGCCCCCAGAATCCCTTCATGCTACCAAGCAAGGCCATAATTCTGCTGCTGGATAGCCTCTCCTCTCACCCCCAGGTCTAAACAGCCATGTCCAGGCCCCGGGGAAGTCCTTTCTCAGTCAGTCCTGAGAAGTTCCCCCCGTGTCCCTCTGCTCAGCCCGCAAGGTTGTCCATGCAGCTCTGCTTGGCCTTTTGTGGGCAGCTCCAGCCATGGCTGACCTAGACCAAAACAGGGCCTGGAGGGTCCCACTTATCCAAACCTGTGGAGTAAGGCCCTGGCCTGGTTCATCTCTGCCTGTCCTCCCAGCTCACTCTCAGGCTGAAGCTTCTTGGTGTTCACTAAGAAACTGGAAGGGGGAACTGCCCACCAGGTGAAACCCGTTTTAAAATGAGGCTCTACACCCAGGGCAGTGCTGAACTAGTGAAGAGCCACAGGACTGAGGTGGATCAGGGCGTGTGTGTGTGTGTGCACGCATGGACATTCATACATGTCCATTTATGCATGTGTGCATGGGTATATATGTTCGTGTATGAGTATGCATGTGTGCTTGTATGCACACAAGTGTGTGTGTGTGCACGTATGTGTATACGTGTGTGTGTGTTTGTGTACGTGTGTATGTGTGTAGGTGCAGCCTGTGTGCTGATATGAACCACATCCTCCCACTGTTCTTTCTTCTGCTGGACTGACAGTGCTGAAGTGACAAGCTAGTTCCTGGTCCAGTCCTCAACCCCAGGATGTCCCTCCCCGTCAAGCGGAACAAAGGGACATAAACTACACAAGGTAGACCTAGTAGGACCAGAGGGACAGCCCCACCAGCCCAAGCCCAAGCGTAGGCGGGGGGGCAAACCCCTGCAGACTCCTGGGTCCATCTTCACAGAGCTACAGAAATCTAAGAGGAACATGGGTGTCGGGGGAGAGGTTCAAGTCTACCCTCCAGACAGGACATGGGTCAGTTTGTCCCTTTCTGGAATAGAGGAACATTGCTGTCCAGATTCCCTCCTTCCTGGACACCTGGAGGTTGAAGGACAAGGACAGAGCTGGGCGCCTGGAGGTCAGGGCTGGGGGCTGGGTGCCCTCTCAGCTGACCAAGCCCACACATGCCCCACTACGAAGGCCTTTAGAGAAAACATTTGGAAAATGTGGCTTCTGGGAGCAAATAGAAGTTTTCCTTCCCCTACTACTGTCCACATCCCTGTTAAGGAAGATTATTTTCAAGCCTCTCAGGCTCTCTCCCCTGGGGGTCCCAGGCTGGAGGGACTCCCACCTGACTGACCGGTTCTGCTCTGTGGGGCAGGATATAGGCCTGGGAATTTCTGCTGGAGGCTGCTGTCAGTGGAATGAATGTCGTAATGAAAAATAGTCGCTGTTGGAATAGTCAGGGAACAATTGTAATAAAGAGGATCGCTGTGAGAGTCAGCCGAGGCGGCTGGGAGCCGGAATAAACGCAGGTGCGGGAAGGACAGGGAGCATGGTGGCAGGGATGAGCGCTTTCATTCCCCTCCCAGCCCCGCAAAGGCTGGTCTCCTCAGGGCCCTGCCCCCCTCCCATGTCCCCTGCTGGGCTATTTAGGTCCCTTTCCTCAGTGAGAAGGAGGGGTCTCTTGCAGACAAGGTGGGGTGATTCCTGCCCAGACCCTGAGCTGGGAGAAGAGAAGGAAGAATCAGGGAATCAGGAGGCGAAAGGAAGGTAGTTTTCTTCCTGCCCTGTACGTGGATATGAGGGGCAGGGGCCAGCCTTTTCTGCCTCACAGAAGCGTTCTGGGGAGCAGCAGACTGGACCAAAGAGAAGCATGGGGCCCGGTTGATGATGCCCCACTGCTGGTGCCTGACCTCCTTGCTTCCTTCCAGCTGCCCATCCTTGTCCTACTCCTCGGACCTGCCGGCCACCAGTGTCATCATCACCTTCCACAACGAGGCTCGCTCCACGCTTCTGCGCACAGTGAAGAGGTAAACCGCCAGGGCCCCAAGGCCTGGGGAGTCTGCAGAGCCTCTGGCCACGCGGGATGGAGACCAGCAGGCACTGGGAAAGCGGGTCCTGTCCTGAGAAGTGGGGCTGGTGAATCAGGGTCACGAGACACCAGAGGCCTGCGGTAGGCAAACAGAGGGCCAGGAGTCCAGGACAAGGGCTAGAACACAGGATTCAGGAACAGAGGGAGGCAAGGATGGACATGAGGCCTGAGGAGGGCGGGTGCCAGCCAAGTAGTTAGCTGGTGAATCAGAGAGATGTTGCACCTCGTCCTCTAAACTGGTTGCTGGGGTCAGGCCTAAGCCCCACCCACCCACATTCCTCAATGAACTTAGGTGAGAATGGGATTTGGAAGGGTTACCCTGTGTGTTCCACGGACTAGAGAAGCTTGAGTCCCATGTCCCAGAGAGACAGGAAGAATGAGGGACAGAGAAAAGGCAGGAACAAGGAGCTCCTTGGGAAGACCTGCTGGGACAGCAGGAGCCTCACTGGCCACCTGGGTCCACAGCTGGACTGTCCCTGGGCAGCCTGGTAACCTCTGCAGTCTGAGCTTCTGCCCCGACAACCCAACTAGTACAGTTTCCCCATCACCCGGGGCTGTCCCACATCAGCCAGGGGCCTTGCTGGAGCCCGGCAGTTTGCAAGCAGTTGCCGGGGACCAGTGTGCTGGCTGTGGTGCCGGGCGGTGGGACAGCCCCACACATGGGCGGGGTGAGTGGAAGGTGCTCCTAAACCCGGGTTCCTTCTCTCCTCACTGCGGATCCAGTGTCTTGAACCGGACTCCAGCCAGCTTGATCCAGGAGATCATTTTAGTGGATGACTTCAGTTCAGATCGTAAGTGTTCCCTGTCCTGTATTTGTGCCCCTTCCTCCCCACCTTCCCCCGTTTTCCAACACAGACTCGAACCATCTTCCGGATGCCCAAGCCATCGTGCCCCAGCCTCTCTGCCAATAAATAGAGATCCGTGGTCTTTTTCTAGGACTGTACTGAACCCTAGTGCAAAGATGGGGAAACAGTGGTGCTGCTTTGGACAGAACACCAATGACATGCCATTTAAAAAACAGTCGGAACAACATCAACAGCATTCTTCATAATTACAACCTCTGTGTGCGAAACAGCATCCCTTCCACACAGCTTCACGAGAGCCAGGCGGCCCAACAGTGCTGTGCTCTCTGGCGCCCCCTGGCGTCAGGCTGTGGGACGGCCACAGAGATGGGCATTCATCAGGCTGGGCTGCGGCTGGCCAGTCCTTTACCCAGCAATCAAACGATGACTGTGACCTCCAGCCTCCCCCTCCCCCTTCACCTGGGCTGGTATGGGACAGTTTCTGGGCAGTTCCACGGCAGCCAAGCCACTTGTAAGGTGACGCCATTCATCTGAATAAACTGGCCTTCCTTCCTTCCACCCGCAGCTGAAGACTGTCTGCTCCTGACCAGGATCCCCAAGGTGAAGTGCCTGCGCAATGACCGGCGGGAAGGTGAGTGCTTGGACAGCTGTAGGCATGTGGCTCTACTTCGGCTGCCTTCACTGTCCCTTCTGAGAATGGAACAACGGCAGCATCCTTTCTGCTCTACAAGGTTGTGTTGAGGATGAAACGAGGGGCTGTGTGAGCAGGCTTCGAAAAAAGCCAAGGGAGGGATTAAGCAGAGGCAACCTGGCTTCCATCGAGAGGCACTTCGGGGCACTGGCTGTGGCGCAGCGTGGCGCACAGCCCTCTTGGGCTGCAAGAGAAGCACAAAGCTGGTCCAGCCCGCAGAGGGCTGCAGCCAGAGGGTCAGGACCCACCCCAGAATCCAGCAGGCTGGTCACAGTCTGTGTGGATGACAGGGATGTAGGAGGGGACCTGGGTGGGAGGGGCAGGCTTCTGTGGAACAGTGGCCTCCTTGGGGGTAAGGAGCTTTGAGACAGGACACAGGTTGCGATGCGGGCACACCAGGCGCAGAGACTCTGTGTGCACAGGCCCCTGTCAGAGACAAAGGCACACGGGGTCCTGGGAGCCCCTCTTTCTGACTACCAGGGGTCCACATGGCCCACATTCTCCCATTTGGTCCTCATAACAGCCCAGTGTCCCCATTTTGTAAATAGGGAAATTGGAGTTTTAGAAGGCTCAGTAGTTTTCTCAGGGTGATAAACAAAAAGTTCAAGATTCTAACCAGATGTGTCCAACACAAAGCCTGGCCTCTTAGCCTCCTGCTACTTAGTCTCCCCACGAGAATCCCTATGTGAGCAGGGAAATGGGTGGAATCAACTGAAATGGGAGAAGACCTTGAAAGTCAGAAGAAAGCATTTAGACTTGATAAGGCAGATTGCAGGGAGCCACTGAAGGTTTGAGAGCGAGAGAAGGGGGAGACAGATATGTGCAAGAAAGACCAGTTAGGCCGAGGGGCCATAGGGTTGAAGAGAAAATGTGGAGAATTGTGTCCTGTATCACTGCACGTGGATGCCATCCGGGCTGGGAATAGGCCATCCCCCGAGTTTGAGAATGAATGTAAATTCATGATTAGATGCTTTCTGGATTCCGTTAGGGTAGGAGGATGGGGCTGTCTGGCTGCAGGACCAGTAGATAGGCAGACGCAGTGTTGGGCAGAAGTGTGACCAGGGCAATCTCTCCAAGAAGTGACTTGTATAGAGAGCTCAGAGTGAGACCTTTCCCTCCCCCACAGCTCCCAGGACTTAATGGCAAGGGCGGAGCCACCTGGGACTCCTCCCTCCCGACCAAACAGTCCCCAGCCCTTAGAAGCCCATTCTTTGCTGGTCAGAGAGTAGCTGGAGAGACCACTGGGAAATGTGAACAGGAGGCCAGAACCTAACGTATGCAGGTTCCCAAGCACCAGGCTGTCTCCTTGTCATCTTTGATCCTGACAAGCAGGGATCATTATCTCTCTGCGTCTTATAGATAAGAAAACGGAGGCTCAGAGAGATGAACGCACTTGAGGTGAGCGAAGGGCTGGCATGCAAACTCGAGTGTGTCTCAGGCTGGAAGATTCGCTCCATGGCACGCCTGGTAGTGGGACTTGCGGTTCTCATGCCACATGTTCCCAGGGGAAAGGGTTTTGTTTTCTGGCTTTCTTTCAGGACCAGACCATACTTCATTGCATTTTTCACTCACTAAACTTGACTGACCGTCAGTGCTGGCACATGGAGATGGGTAATGGGTGAGGAGAGAGGAGGGAGAGAACGCACTAAAGGACGAGAGGAAGGCCCGACAGCACCTCAGCACCTGAAGGGAAGGGAGCCCCAGGATTTGGGGCTCAGTCCCAGCCCCAGTCGCTTCCTCTCCCATTGCAGGGCTGATCCGGTCTCGAGTTCGCGGGGCAGATGTGGCGGCGGCCGCCATCCTCACGTTCCTGGACAGCCACTGTGAAGTGAACGTCCAGTGGCTGCAGCCCATGCTGCAGCGGGTGAAGGAGGTGAGCCCGGGGGAGCGGGGTGTCCTTGGGGGCTTGCTGCCAGGGCTTGGGGTGAGGGAGGAGAGACTGGTGTGGAGCCCGGCTGGTGTCCAAGGAAGCCTCAGTGGTCTGCTTCCCCGAGGGGCCACACCCCCCTGAGCTCTCTTGTCTGGAAACGGGGACAGTTACCCCTGTCCACGGGTTGCTGTGAGAACTACACTGGCTGACAGCCGCCCCGTGCATGAGTTTGTTTTGATCCTAGGAGAGGCAGGATCCCGTGCTGGAGGAGCTGTGGCCAGGCTGGGGAGCCCTGGAAGGAGGCAGGAGAGCCTGCAGTTCTCACAGAGAGGACGGTGGGGGGCTCTTGTAATGTGCCTGCTGCTCCCCAGAATGAGAGGATGTGGGCACATGGCAGAAAAGGCTGAGGTGGTACAGCTCAACCAGAAGGAGACAAATAGCCTGACCTTAAATCCGGGCAAAGCACTTGGATAGACATTCCTTCAAGGAAATGGTCAACTAATACCATGGAAAGGTGCTCGGTGTGATTAATCACCCAGGAAATGCCGCTGTAAACCTCAGCGAATACCACTTCACACCTGCTAGGATGGCCACGTTAAGAAAGATGGACCATAATGGTTACCGGCAAGGATGTGGATGAGCAAAATGCTTCATATGTTGCTGGTGAAAATGTAAAACACCCACCTTGGAAAACAGCCTGGCATTTCCTCAAAAGTTTACGTAGAATTGTCATCTGACCCAGCATTTCCACACATCGGTGTGGACCTAAGAGAAGTAAATGCCAAAACTATACCCACACAGAAACTTGCATCCGTGTGTTCAGAGAGACACTATTTGGACACAGATTTTTTTGGTACCGGGGATCAAACTCATGACCTCACACTTGCCAGGCAGGTGCTTATGCCACTGAGCTAAACCCCCAGCATTAGAGACACCATTTGGAACAGCCAAAGGGTAGAAACATCTATCAGCTGATGAATGGATACACAAACGTGGTATATCCATGTGATGGAATATTACTTAGCCATAAAACCAAACAAAGCATGGATGTGTGTCACAGTATGAATGAACTTTGAAAACTAGGTGAAGTAAAAAGCCTTAGGTTGTATGAATCCATGTAAGGGAAATGTTTAGAATAAGTAAATCCATAGCACTAGATTTTGTTGGGGTGACGAGAATGCTAACTAGAGAGCAGTGATGGTTGTACAGCCTGTGAACACATAGAGACCACTGAACCGTACACTTGAAATAGTGAGATTTATAGTGTGCGAATCCTCTTGCAGCACAACAGCATCTCCGACAGAAGCAAGAAGGGCCCCATAGAGCGTCACAAAGTCACCTCTCCTCTCCGTTCTCTTATCCTGAGGATGGATGCACTGCAGGCAGGCCTGGCTGTATCCCAGGTTACAGACAGGCGGGTTGTGAGGGTGAAAGAAGAGTGATGGAGGAACAGGGGAAGATGAGGCTTCCTTTGACCCCCCCAGAGGAGGGAGAGAAGGGAGCTGGGAAGTGTGGCTAAGTTCACATGGGCTTATGACACAATCCACACCCCCCAAATATATACCTAACAACACTTCAAGTTGGATTTGTATTCTGGGAGGTGTCGGAGTGGCCAGTCTGGCCTCGAGGGGAATGTGGCATAAGAGGAGAAGCCTCCTGCCTGCCTTATCCAGGGATCATGGGGCCCCGGCCTGCAAGCTACTGGTGAACCGGTTGGGAAGACTCAGCGCAAACATTTACAAAGGGGTACATGAACGCTCAAACCAGCCGCACAAGAGTCGCCTCAGGCAGCAGATGAGTCACTGTCCCGGATGTTGTCTAGATTTGATTGTGAGAGCGGCTTAAAAACAAAGATATCCTTCAGCCTGCAGTGATGGCTTCGCTGAGGAGAAGAGATCCCAGTGGGGCTCAAAATGAGGGGAGGAGGTGCGACTGGCGCTGTCTTGTGCCCAGGGGACTCAGGCGGGGCCTTCCAGGAGCCTGACACAGGTCTGGGTGGCCCTGGGATATCCGGCAGGAAGCACTGGCGGCTGTGTGTTCCAGAGAGACCTCCCCAGGTCAGGCGGCTGAGCCTTTTCTTGCAGAGAATCCCTGAGAGTCCTCTCACACTGTCTTGCACGTCCTCTCCTAGGACCACACGCGTGTGGTGAGCCCCATCATCGACGTCATCAGTCTGGATAACTTTGCCTACCTGGCAGCCTCTGCCGACCTTCGAGGAGGTGGGTCCTTCTCCCAGGGGAGGGGCTCTAGGCCCGAAAAGAAGCAGACTGAGGGCAGGCAGAAGCCCTGGCTTGGTGCTCTGCCCAGCTGTGCTGGAGTGTGACACCCCCCGCCCTCCTCGCTTCCTGCCAAAGATAAAACAAAAGAGGCCCTAAGGATCCCCGGGTTTGAAGGGAGCAGAGTCAGGCCAGTCCTTGTCTTTCCCTTCCCCTACTACTGGCAACTGCCTTTGCAGATGCTGCCAGACCAGGGTCCGTGGCTGTAGTCTTGGCACAAGGCCGTCTGGCAGCTGTCTCTAGCGTAGGGAAGGGAGCCTTTGGCTGTGCGTGAATTCCTAGGGTGCTCACCCCAGAGATGATCAAGACCTTGCTGTGGGACACAGTGGCTGTTAACCACCTTTGGCCAGTGAGCTCTTAAAATATGGCTCGTGGGCAAAAGGGACTAGGTGGAGTTGAGATGCCCTGCAGCCCTTGGAGTTCTGAGACTTAGTGTGAAAGAATATAAAATATCTTGTTAGTATATTTTTATTGATTACATGTTGAAATATTATTTGAGATGTATTGCGTTAAGAATACTCTATTCACCCGGGCATGGTGGTGCATGCCTGTAATCCCAGCATTCTGGAGGCTGAGGTGGGAAGGTTACCATGAGTTTGAGGCCAGCCTGGGCTACATAAGGAGTTCAAAGCCAGCCTGAACTACATGGCAAGACCTTGTCTCAAAAAAAAAAAATTCTATTCAAATTAACTGCATTTTTAAAAAATTTTTCTGTAACTCCTAGGCTATTTGAAATGACGTATGTGACTTAGGTTTGTGGCTTGCCTTGTATATCTTTTGGACCATTTTTGTCTTGACTCCAGCAATGTGCTGTTTATTCATCACAGTAGACAAGAGCTACATTTGACTATTGATATTTAAATTAATTAACATGAAATAAGATTTGCAATTCCATTCCATAGTTTAACTAAGCCGCATTGCAAGTGCCCACCAGCCACATGAGGTTTTGCTACTGTATTAGTGTGGAGAGAGGTTTTTCTCCTTGTAGGAAGTTCTGTTGGACACTGCTGCTCTAGAGACCAGCCAGGAGCTACTGGGCATAGCGGATTTCCTGTTCAGGGCCTAGGTTCCCAATAAATGAATCAGCCATTAATCAGATCTTCAGCTTGTGTGGGATTCTTGGGGAAGCCAAGTATTTCCCCTTTCGGGAATCACCTCAGGGCCTTTGCACTTGCAGCTGCCCCTGCCTAGAATTCTCTTTCCACAGACATTCTTGTGAATCTATCCTTTAGTCAGGTCTATATTGAAATTTCACCTTTTCAGAGAACATTTCCCAACTGTGCTCATTAAAATAACATGGACATCAACTTGTATATTCTCTTTTTTAAAGCATTTTTCACCCCCACCGAAATATTATGCATGTATGTCTTTATCTGTGTGGTATTTTTCTTGTGGTGGATGGTGAGCCCAGGAGGGCGGGGTTGACTCATTCCCTAGGAAGGAGTGACAGCCTGTGGAGCCCAAGGCCCTCTGGGATCCAGCCGTGGTCAAGCTAGAAGGTGGAATGAAGGGCACAGCAGCCCTATCGGACTCTGCCCTGTGCCTGGTCCTCACCCTGCCCTGTCCCTTAGGATTTGACTGGAGCCTGCACTTCAAGTGGGAGCAGATCCCTCTGGAGCAGAAGATGACCCGGACAGACCCCACCAGGCCCATCAGGTCGGGGCTGCTGTGGGCTCGGGGAGCCCCTTTCTTCCTGGGTCGGGAGCCCAGGAGGCACCCGGGAGACTGGATCACCTGTGGGCTGAGGCTAAGTGTTCTGGGCCCTCAGACCCCTGCCTGCAGGGACCAGCAGGGAAGAGGGCTGGGGGCCACCGTGAGAGGCCCTCGAGCTGGTCAGACTTCCTGCCCCAGTGACACTGCGAGCAGGAATTGGGGACCAATTTGGGTCTTAGCCTCTCCACTCTTTTTGTCCCCAGGACACCTGTCATAGCTGGAGGGATCTTTGTGATCGACAAGGCCTGGTTTAACCACTTGGGCAAGTATGACGCCCAGATGGACATCTGGGGAGGAGAGAATTTTGGTGAGTTGGAAAACAACAGTAAACACAGCGCAGTAATGGCAGCACAGACTGAGCGTGCACTATGAAAGCGATCTAAGGACTTTGCACATGTTAAGTCATTTAATCCTCACATCGTGAAGTAAACCCTGCCTTCTCCATGTTCCCAATTAAAAACTGAGGCACAAGCTGGGTGTGGCTTTGCACACCTGTAATCCCAGCACTTTGGGAGGCTGAGGCAGGAGGGTTGCAAATTCCGCTTGGGCAATTTAGTGAAACCCTGCCTTAAAATGTTAAAAAAATTAAAAGGGTTAAGGGTCTAAGTCAGCCTGGGTTCAATCCCCAATGCCAGAAAGAAAGAAGAAAGAAAGAAAGAAAGAAAGAAAGAAAGAAAGAAAGAGGAAGAAAGAAACCCAGAAAAGTAAAGCAGTTTAACCAGAGCCACATAGCTATATAGCTATAGCTGGACAACAAAAAAGCTTAGGTGTTTTGTGGGAGCCTGGGATCCCATGGCTAGAGGTGCGTGGAGAACACACGGACTGAACACGGATCACAGCTGCTTCCCCTCCAGAAGGGCTTTGGTGGGGGGTACAACAGGTAAACTGTGGGGTCAGAGGCCCAGCTGCCAGCCCTGGCCCTTCCTCCTTCAAGCTGCTGGTTCTGGGCCAGTTAAAGCCTCCCTGGCCCCCAATTTTCTCCAAAGTGAGTAAGTGAGATGACAATAAAATGTGCCCCACAGTCCGGGCGGCCGCCCTTGCTGAGAACGAGGCTGTAGGGGTGCCCCACCCCCAGCAGGGCAGGAAGTGGCCTGGTCCTCCCAGAACAGCAGAAGAGGAGCTGGCAGGGGTGAAATGTTCACTGGGAGCTTGGTTCTCTGCCCGCCTCCACTGCTCAGCTGGGTGTTGGAGCTGCAGCATTGTGAGTGGTCACCAAGGCATGCATGGGTGGCCCAGGTAGTGGCCTCAAGTGAAGCCTGAGCTCTTTTGACCCTCAGTTTCTTCCTGAGGAAGGAGGAAGTGAAAGGTGCTCTCTCCCAGGGAGTCAGTGGAAAGCGGGGTATGTGTGTTGGTCTGGGTCCTGGCCCAGGATGGATAGCACCCCCAGCATGGGGGTTTATTAAAAGGTGTCTTACACAGTGTGAGCAAGATACAGAGGACCACAAGGGACAGGATTGTCCAGGGTGGGGCGTGACTGCAGGACGCTGGCACCGGCCTGAGATTGGGAAGACAGGAGGGAGCGCCTTGGCGGGTCCTGTGGTCTTGGCCCTCAGAAGGCCAGCCCAGAGCACAGCTCAAGGGCAGCAGGGATAACTCCATCCCCGTTCAGCGCCTGCTGCTGACCAAACCCGTCATCCAGAGGGAAAGCTGCCCCGTGGTGCAGCCCACTCTGAGTGGGGTGGAGGAGGCAGCAGGCCAGCCCAGGGGCTCGAGGAGCAGGAGTAGGCCCTTTGCCTCCTGTAAAACACAGAGACCCTCTTTCTGCTCCTCCCACGCCTTCCTGCTGTCTCCTTCTTCATCCTGACCTGCTCTCTTCAACTGTTGAGTAGGGCTATTGGCACCTCACCCATTTGGCAGGCTAGGAAACTGAGGCAGGCTGCTGCCTTCCAGATTTCAGTCGGGAATCACCACATCTGACAGCTCCTGTAGCAGAGCCACTTAAGTGCAGGGGGTGTTACCAAAGTCAGGCCTTCTCTGAGATGTTAGGAACGTGCTTTCCTCCCTCTCCCCTGACAGGAGGGCCCTGAGAAGAAAAGCTGGTACCAGGCCTGCTTGGCACCCACCTAAGGGGTGGACACAGGTGCAGGATTTCCTCCCCTGGGTGACTTACTCTTGGAAACCATTTCCAGGCAGGCACTGGAGGAGTGAATTCTGGGAACCAGGGCTGCAGTGACCCCTCCATCCTGACCTCCTTTCCTGTGTTTTGGGCCTAAGTGACCTCCTTTGTGTCCTGGGTCTCAGCCTAAAGGCAGCCTTGGCAGAGCTGGTTTCCTGTAAGGACTTTGAAAGCGGGGAAAGGAACAGACTCCCCTGCCTCCAGAGGCCTCTTTCACTCTCTATTTTTTGGGGCTGGGGCATGACAGAGTAACAGTGAAGGATCAAATAGTGGCTTCAAACTCTGCCTAAGGCACGGCTCAGTGGTTGGGGAACTTGAAAGGCGGACTGCAGAGTCATTCTGGTGAGGGCTGGGTTTCTGAGAGGGAATTCAAAGGGCTGTCTGGGCTGGCTGCCGCGCGCCGCCATTCAGCTGCTGGGGCTGATTTGGAGCTGGGAATCTCTTGTCTCTGAGGCTTTCATTTCACTCCTTGAAGGAAGGGAGATGCCAAAACCGAGCGGTGTGCCTGCGATCCTCAAAGTTAGCGACCCCAGGTCACCTTGAGTTGGGCCTGGCGGATGTGAAAACCTTGGGGTTCTCCTTAGAGGTCTTTTTATTTTAATTTGATTTGATTTATTTTGGCAGTGCTAGGGCTTGAATCCAGGGCCTTGTGCATGCCCTGGCACTGAACTCTGTTCCTCATCCCAAGGAATCATTTTGAAACATAGATGGGTCACATCTCCCCTCTGCTCAAATCCTGCAAGGGCTTCCATGCTATTTGAAGCAACCTCCAAAGTCCCCACTTTGGCTACCAGACCTACACCAGCAGGGCACCCTCCCAAGCACACACCAGGAATTTCATCCCCATCTCCTACCCCCCTTTCCCTGCCTCACTTTCCCTTGCTGTCAGGCCTCCTTACTGTGCCTTGAACCTGCCGCAGCCCTCTCATCTCTGGGAATGCGCCGGGCCCTTGTGGTCCCCGCCCTGGAAAGCTCCCCACTCCACAGCCAGCTCAAATATCCCCTTTCAGTGAGTACTCCCCTAAGTCAGCCTCACTGGAAATTAATTCCCCCAACTCCACTGGCTCTGTCCAGCCCCCCAACTCTGCTTAATTTTCTCCATTGCACTTATCACCCTCTGATGTGCTACATATGCTACGCATTTTCTCACATACTTGTCTTTTGTTTGTGTGCTGAGTTCCTGTCTCTCCAGCATACTAGAGTATAAGGGTATCTCTAGAACAAGTCACTGAATGTCCTAAGGAATCTGATTCATACAGTTCAGTTTGCTGGACAGAGCATAAATTTTGTTGCATTTCTGGACTGAATAGTTGACTGACCTTGGTGAGGTTATTTAATATCTTTGAGCTGCACTGGCCTTATTAAAAGCAGCGTGAAGATAAAGCCGGGCACTGAGGCATGCGCCTGTATATAGTCCCAGCTCTCGGGATGCTGAGACAGAGGAGTCAGTTGAGTCCAGGAATCTGAGATCAGCCGCAGCAACATAGTGAGAACCTGTTTCAAAAAAGGGGGTGGGGATGTTATTGACTTCCCACGGCTGCAGTGAGAGTTGGAGAGTGGATATAAAGAGCCTGGCAAGAATAACAACCTGATGGGTGCAGATGGGATAGACTGCGTGGGATGAGCTGACTTAACTAGCATAGCGTTGGTCTGGCAGAGGTGGAACTAGCACGCACATCCTGAGGCCCCTTGGTGTGTCCCGTTTTAAACATTGGTGCTAAGGCCAGCCGCAGAGTCTGCCCAGGAGAAGGGTGGATGCCTGGCGGTTTACGGTTAGGCCCAGGCCTGTGTGTGGACCCAGGTATGTGAGCCGCATCTGGACATGGCCGGGTGCCCACTGGCTGGCCAGAAGGGGGCGTTAGTCCTGTTCCCTCCTTGCTATCTACCTGCCTGAGAGCCCCCCAGGCTTGGCCAGGGTCTGCAACCATCCTGAGGTCAGCTGGGGAGTGGGAAGTGAGACCAAGGCTGGAACTCATGAGAGAACTGTCTTCTTTTAAAAGGAGTGTTTAAACATCACAGGTGGCTGGGTGTGGTGGCACAGCCCTGTAATGCCAAAATTTGGGAGGCTGAGGCAGAAGGATCACCATGAGTTTGAGGCCAGTCTAAACTATGTAGTGAGTTCAAAGCTAGCCTAAACTTTATAGTGAAACCTTGTCTCAAAGACAAAACAAAACAAAGCAAACAAACAAACACCCCCGCCCCGAAACCACAGGTGTCCAACTATAGTGTAGATATAAAGGAAAGCAGGGAGTTGGAAGAGATTTTATGAGGCTCCACCAGCTGTCAAGGTGGGCTTGGCCATAAAGAGGGGTTGGAGAGCTGAGAACAGGGAGGGAACTTGGTGACATTGCCTCCTGGGACACACAGTGTGCCCTTCTTGTGTCTCCCGACACAGCTCCCCACACTGCTCCCTCAGCCGTCTGCCAAAGCCCTATGGGCTCTACCGCCACTCTCAGAAGCAAATGTGTCGAGAGAACCAACAGCAGCCCGGTCGCAGAGCCCATGTGGGCCTAGCAGCCAGCCTGGGGACAGCCAGAGAACTGCAGCAGGGGCAGCCTGTGGGTGGCTGGTGGCCAGTGACCCCACCTCGCAGGTGTGCAGGGTGCAGGACTTCCGGACACGGGCTATAAATGCTCCTGCTGTGGTTGGTGCTGTTCTCCTGCTCATGGTCCTGGTTCCTTCACAGCTTTTCCCACTGCTCTCCTGGGGCTCAACCAGTGTGTGCACGAGTGTGTGCAAGGAGTGGGAGTCCCAGGAGCTCTGACTCCAACGAGTACCTGCAGTGAGACCCCAAACAGAGGGAGGCCAGCCCCTCCTACCCTCTCTCTCTAGGGGGGACTTTTCAAGGGGGGACCCTTCCCGCTCCTGATGGCTGCGGTCTCCTGCAGAGCTCTCCTTCAGGGTGTGGATGTGTGGAGGGAGTTTGGAAATCGTCCCCTGCAGCCGAGTGGGCCATGTCTTCCGGAAGCGACACCCCTACAACTTCCCTGAGGGCAACGCCCTCACCTACATCAGGTAGGTGCCCGAGGGAGCAGCCCTCAGTGGAAGGAGGAGAGCATGGCTCTAGGCCCCACCCTGCCACTTGCCATGTGACTTCAGACTGCCTCCCTACTTCATGGGCCTGTTTCCCCATTTCCCCCTCCAAGGTCTGACATTCTAGGATTCCCAGCGCTTCAGGGCATAGAAGGACGAAGTTGGGAGCATTGTCACCAGGTGTCTCTTGACTCCCTTTGCCCATGAGTTTTGGAAAACTTCCCCAGTGACTGACTGAGTGACATCCTCCCCCTAGTGAGTCGTAGGTGCTGGTCGTGGGTGTCAGTGTCCCGCCCTTGACCTGGCCAAGCATCTGTCCATTTATGTCCCCAGCTGGGCACACTGGGCCTCTCCAAAGAGTGGGCAGTCTTGGGAGCCCCATTGTCCAGATAGGGTGGCACAGGAAGGGCAAGGGGGCATCCTCCCCACCCAAGAGTGCTTCTCCACCTTGTCCTTGCTTATTCCTGTGGGGTTTAGAGCAGCAGCTTCCCAAGGGGCTAAATGAATGGCCTGGGGGTTTGTTTTGCCCCCACCCCTTTTTGTTTTTATACTTATAAAAATCATAAATATTTTCTGTAGAAAACTCAAGCAATATTAAGATAAATTATATATGCATATCTATATTATATATTCACTTTTTTATATTATTACAGAGAAAAAAATGCATCCTTTTTACCCATTCTTTCTTCTGTGCGTAGTCCACTGTCACATCAGCACTAACTACTGTAAATAGTGGACAGCCCATCACTTCAGGCCTTTAAACAGAACTAACCACATTGTTAGACCACTGGCTTAACTTTTCAGGCTTTTAAATGCATTTCCATATATACAGTGCAGGCGCAGAGACACACACCATTATGCATGTGTGCTAGTGGGTCACGCTATGTGCCCGTTCGGTGATGCACTTCTCTGCCCCAACTCTGTGTCACACACATCCGTCTGTGTCCACACACACTCACCGTAGTCCTTTTGCTCAAGTTTGCCTCATTCTCCACCCTGTGCACACAGTTATTCTCTTTTCGAAGGGCATTTGGATTGTCACCAATGGTCTCAAACAAATATTCATATACCTGCCCTTTTTGCCTGCATGCAGGTATTTCTGTAGAACAGATACCTTCAAGTGGGGAGTCAAAGAGCAGACACTGCTGGTATTGGCAGAGTGTCCTCCAAAAGATTGTGCTAATTTATACCCCTGCAACCAGAGCTCCTGAGAGAATTCTGGCCTGAGCCACAGAGCTCAACTTTTTTCTTTTTTTTTTTTTTTTTAACTTTTTTCTTAAATATATATTCTTCATGGACAGAAGTGTTTTTTTGTCTTTTTTTTGGGGGGGGATACCGGGGATCGAACTCACGACCTCGCGCTTGCCAGGCAGGCGCTTAAGCCACTGAGCTAAATCCCCAGCCCTGGACAGAAGTTTTATAAGAGCTGAACATGATCCCGACCTTAAGACTGTTGTCTCTCTGTAAACTTATTTTGCTTCTTCCTCTCCTGGTAGGAATACCAAGCGTACTGCGGAGGTGTGGATGGATGAATACAAGCAATACTACTACGAGGCCCGGCCCTCGGCCATTGGAAAGGCCTTTGGCAGGTGAGTCCCCACTTCCTGGTTGCCCCCTCTACCCATCTTAGCACAGCCCCAGCAAAATACAGAGTGGTGCACACTGGGGAGCCACTCAAAATCTGCCTGGCAATTGAGCCTCATTGTCATGGGCTCTGGGAGCCAGAGAGGGCTCCTTGGGTCTCCTCAGTGGGGTGTGAGAAGGTCCCCGTCCCCCGGCTGCCTGCAGGAAGAAGACACCTGTGTGAGGGGGCATAGGAAGGGACTGCCTGCAAAAGACATTTTGAGTTTCACCTCCGCCCCTGCTCAAAATTGTCATCTGTCAGCCTGTTTTCTTGTCAGGGACTGTTAGGACTGTAGTCTAGTTAAGCATTTTCAAAATGCAGATGGGTTGTGAAATCAATTTAGTGAGTCGTGACCAGCATTACAAGAGAGGAAAAAAAACCACCATAGATTAGATTAGTACAGAACAAAATAGAAAATCAGAGTTGATTGCAATGAAGGGTAAGTACTGTTTTATGAAACTCATTTACGGGTGTGTGTGTGTGTGTGTGTGTGTGTGCATATGCACCAGGGAATGATACCACATGTAAGATCTGCTTATCTCCTTAAGAAAGAGGTCAGGAGGGTTTGAAAACATTGTTAGTGACTGACTGTGAATGAATCTTCTTCCCTGTATTTATTTATAGCTATCCCTTAGAAAAAAAAAAAAGATGTCATTAAATATTTCTTTTACTGAGGATCTTACCTGGCTAAGCACTTCATATCCCCTTAAATTCATTTGATTTTCACAAAAACTTTCTGAGGTGAGTAGCCGAGTCCCTCGTTGACTGCAGAAGGAACTGGGGCTCAGGTAGGAGGTTGAGGGGCTTCGACGCGGCCACTGGGTTTGGCATCCCTGAGAAGGTGAAGAGACTGAATGACAGTGTACCCAGCCAGACAGTTCTATTTTTTTTGTACTGAGAATCGAACTCAGGACCTTGTGCTTGCCAGGCAGGCACTGTGCCACTGAGCTAGATCCCCGGCCAGATGGTTCTTACTGGCCCAAACTCCTCAAAGATGTTTAAAGCTTGCTGTTCCTTTTGTTGGACCCTTTCTCCTACACTGGAAGACAAAAAGGGAAAATGTGTAGCTCAGGAAGTCTCTGGGGAAAGAAGGACCAGCTGGTGGTATGTGAACTGAGGTCTCTAAGAAGGAGAAGCCCAGGGTCCCCTGTGGGCTGGGCTCCTCTGAAAAAGGGAGCTCAGAGCAGGATGTGAGCAGAGGAGAGAGGGAGGAGGCCCAGGCATCCTGAAGTGACTTGTGAGTGTGAGGTGACAAGTGGCCAAGGCTAGCCAGGGCAGCCTACATGGCTCCTGGCCTGCGGGAAGAGGGAGACCTCCTGGGACCAGGGCAGGGGCCTCTGTGTCATCCTCACCCCACTCCACGGCCTGCTCCCCACACTGTGGCCTCATCTCCTCCTGCAGTGTAGCCACAAGGATCGAGCAGAGGAAGAAGATGGACTGCAAGTCCTTCCGCTGGTACCTGGAGAACGTCTACCCCGAGCTCACGTGAGTGCGCCCTCAGCTCCTATGCCACCCCCGAGCCTCCCACCCACACTGTGACTCCTTTTTCTGCCCGAGGACTGTGGAGGACCTGGCAGGGTGTTACCAGGAGTCATCAATTAGGTGTGACAGGAAGCACATTCCTGAGACTGGATCTTGGACCTAGAAATGGATATCATCCCCTTGGGAAAACACCGCATTGGTGCAGCAAAGGCAGCAGAAACCTTCCTCACCCTTGACCTGGTTCTCCTCTTTCTGGGAGTTTATTCTGAGGAAATTCAGCAGCCAAAGAAAAAGCTGCTGACGGGCGGATACTGCAGGCTTATCTGCTGCTGGGGAAAGTGGAAAAGCAGCTAACAATAGGGCTCTGTGAATCTCCATACATTGATTTAATCAAATACTGTGCATCTGTCAATATTACAGTCACAAAGACTGTGAGAAACACTGGGAAACATTTGTTCTAGAAAATGAGGAAGCGAAGTACAAATTGGGTGAGCGCTGGGCCTGCGGTCCCCTAGGCACAGAATCTTTGATCTGTTTTGTTCATTGCTTTATTTCCAGCTCTACAACACTGCTTGTTATAAAAGAAATGTTTAACAAAGATGTTTTTTGACTGAATAAATGTCACAGTCTGGTCTGCAGGCCTCAAGAATGCCTGAAGGTAGCATTTTGTCTCTATGGCTGTCACACCTGGGGGTGTCACTTGTCCTGCTGCCACCAGCTCCACCCCCGGGGGGGGTTGGGAAAGTCCACCCCTCAGAGCCCATGTGTCCTTGAATCTTTGCTTTTGAAGGCACATTTGATTTCTAGAAAGCAGTCGCAGTCAGGTTGTAGCCAAGCCCAGGGAACGTGCTGGGTGTTAAAACCAGATAAAAGCTTCTGATGTTCCAAATATACATGCCTTGAGAGGAGTAAGACAGAACTGAGTCTGCAGCAGTTTCCAAGAAATTCCAGGATGGTGTGAGCAACAGCAGCGTCCTTGGGAGAAAGTTGGCAGCCTGGACAGCCCCAGCTCCCTGGATGACTGCTTGAGGGGAAGTACATTAAATTATAAAATGTAAGCAGTGAACAGCTTCTTGAAGTGACTGCTTTTAAGGAGACTGAGATCATCCACATGTGTCACTTCTGAAGTGCTGAGGTAAAAAAAAAATAGCAGTCATTTCTTAAAGCATTTGGATAGAATTCGAGCTGAGTGAGGCCTGATCTTCCTATTTTTCCACAAGAGGCTAGATTCATGTTTTTCTGTGTTGCCTTAAAATTTAAATGGGGGGTGTGTAGCCTAGAATCCCAGGGCGCTGGAAGGCTAAGGCAGCAAGCTCACAAGATATTCTTTTCCACAGTTATTTGTAATGGCGTAAGGCTTTTCTAACTCTAGGGTGAATCAGAATTGATTTAGCCCATCACCTGTTGTTGGATAACTATTCCAGTGTTTCCAGTGTCAACCTCTCTGAAATAAATATCTTTTAACATACCTATAATTATTTCCACAGGATAAGTTCCTTGAAGTGGCATTGTTAGGTCAAAGGTGTGCACATTTTTAAGGACACTGATTCTTAGTTTCACCCTTCCCTCCCAGAAAACCAGACTCATTATGTCCTCACTGGTAGGCTATGAGAAGATCCAGTCTCATAGTTATTACCAACACTTGACATTGTCACTAAAAAATACGTGTGTGTCTGTGTGTACATGTGTTCTCAAATACATATGGCGAGCAAATAGTGGTGACTCTCCAACATGTATTTGTTTAATTACCACTGAGATGGAGCACATCTTCCTGTTAGTGTATTTCAGTTTGGCTTCTTCAAATGACAGGCCCTGTCATTTTGAGATTTGGTCATGAGCCCAATTTGGGCCCAATCCTCTCCCCAGGCTTCTTCTTCTGGGCTGAGGAGCCCTGTGTTTGGACCCAAACTCTCCTCTCCACATCCTCTGGGTCACAGACCTGGCCTCTGGGTGACCCTAGGCCTCTTGGAAGAATCTTCTCAAAGCTGAAGGTTCCCCACTGGGCCTATGGGTCACAGAGGCTTTGGTGACCGGGCCCTGTGCTCTGGCAGCGGGTATGAGTAAGCAGGGAGGGCAGGCCCCAGCCTGACCGCTATCTTTTCTCTCAGTGTCCCCGTGAAGGAAGTGCTCCCCGGCATCATTAAGCAGGGGCTTAACTGCTTAGAATCCCAGGGTCAGGACACAGCTGGTGACCTCCTGCTTGGAATGGGGATCTGCAGGGGCTCTGCCAAGAACCCCCCACCAGCCCAGGTAAGCTGCTGAGGCCCATAAATCAGGTCTAGGGGTCAGAGGGGATCCAGGGGCACTGGTCAGGAAGAGGCCAGGGGCTTTACTCTATCCCTTCTGTCCACACCCTCCTCAAACCCTCTTTCCCAGTGGCTCCCATGCTCTGCTGAGAAAAGTACACACTTTCCCATGTACTTCCTCCATGTCACCCGGACAGTGACCAGTTCTCCCTGGGGTGCAGCTATGGTCGGCTCGTGTGATGGGCAGCAGCCTTCAGGACTCTGCACATGAGTGAGCACATGAGTGCCACCCCCATCAACACTAGAGCCGGCCGTGTAGACCTCAGTGGGCTCCCAGGCTTCCTTGGTCTCATGTCTTGTTATTTTCTCCTGTCCCCAGTGCCTTGACACCTCCTTGATTGCCCTCTGGTTGGCTCTAGCTAAGCTTTCCCACCTCAGTATTTGATTATAAACACTTTCAAGCTTAAAAAGGAAGAGGAGGAGGAGAAGGAGGAGGGGGAGAGAGAGTTTGAGAGTTAGGTGTGGTGCATACCTGTAGTCCCAGCTCTCTGGAAGACTGAGGCAAGAGGACCTCAAGTTTAAGCCTAGCCTGGGCAATTTAGTAAGGCCTTGTCTCAAAAAGTAAAAAAGGGCTGGGGATATAGTTCGGTGTGTAGACTCTCAGTTCAATCTCCAGTATGAAAAAGCAAAAAGAAAAGAAAAAAAAATTCAAAGATATGTACAGTGAATACCCATCTACCTTCCCCTCCCTTCTATAATTATTTGTGGAACATTCTACTGCTTTTATAGAATACAGTGTACCTGCTCTATCACCTGTCTTCCCACCTGCCCTGCCCTTGTCTTGCAGGCTTGGCTGTTCAGTGACCATCTCATCCAGCAGCAAGGCAAGTGCCTGGCTGCCACTTCTGTGTCCCCTCCTGGGTCCCCAGTCATCCTGCAGGTGTGCAACCCAAGAGAAAGCAAACAGGTGAGCCTCCACCCCGGGGAACAGGTGGCCGGTAGTCCCAGGCATGTGCAGCCTGTGGTGGCAAACAGTGACAACGGAATCCAGCTTTAGACAGACAGTCGCAGATAAACCCTCCAGAGTGAGGATGGGCAGGACCTCGGTGAGCATCTGGGCCTGGCCTAACATTTCTCTCAGGAAGAATACTTCTTTAGCTAGGTATTTGCTGCACATCAGTCCTGCCCGTGTGAGGCAGGAGCAGTTTGTCTTGTTAATGCTGTTGCCCTAGCCCCTGACAGCTACACAGTTAAATAAGCATTAGCACGAGTGATTGTGGCTGTGCCTGGGTTGTCGCTTCTCATCCTCTCTGCCTCCTGGGGGTGCTAGGACCAGCCCTGTTTTACAGGTGAGTAAACCAGGTCTTGTCGCCCACACATCTGGGAAGGGGTGGTGCCAGGGTTTATACTCACAGTCCTAGCTCCTAATGGGTGCCCGCTCGGTATTTCTTGACCGCTGGCTGACTGGAGAAACCAAGGACCAGATGTAGTGATTTCCAAGCTGATGTGACTGGCTCACAGGACTGGTCCATCTGTCCTCCACTCTCGCCCGCCCTGCCTTCCTGAGTCCTGAGAGGCAGGTCAGGGTGACCTGTGCGGGAGAGACTCAGGCTTGGAGAGACTAAGCCACCCACTCAGGACACTCAGCAGCCAGTGACGAGAGGAACCTGGCTCCCTGCTGTGCTGCCACCTTCCTGGCTGGAAGGGCTTCCTGCTCCCAGGGTGAGGCTGCTCCAGCCCTGGCCTGTCCACCCTTCTGCCAGTGCCCCCTGTGCCTGACTCTCCCCACTTTGCTGACTGGCAGGGCTTTCCTTCTACCCCTCGTCTCCTTGCCTCTCCTCATTTCTTCTCCCTTCCCTTACACACATCTCCAGCCATTTGAAAAAATTTTTATTTTGAGATAAGGTCTCACTAAGTTGCCCAGGCTGGACTTGAACTTGGGGTCCTCCTGCCTCAGCCTGTCAAGGAGCTGGCATTACAGACATGTGTCACCGTGCCTGACTCCCACTCCTTTTCTGTCTGCCTAGGTCAGCTCTTTCTTTAGGAGTGGCTGGACGTTTGCTGTTCCATTCAGGAGAAGCAACTGGGTCCTCTCCCTGCAACCTAGAGTTGTGTGTGTGTGTGTGTGTGTGTGTCTGTGTGTCTGTCTGTCTGTGTCTGTCTGTCTGTGTGCCTGGGGGGCTGCTCTGTGGCTTGCTTGCTGGGCCTATTGGATGCTGTGGCAGTGCTTTTCGACTGGGGGAAACATCTTGTGTTTTCTGCCTAAGGCTGCACCCCCTCTGCCCTGCCCTGTAATAGGCTGGTGCATGGGCTGCCCTCCACCCAGATCACCTGAGGTTGAAGCCTTGAGCCCGTGCCACCTGCTCTATGTTGAGGTCAAAGGGAAGAAGTGTCTGCTGGGGCAGCCTCCCCTCAAATCCTTCCCTGGACTGAGGCATCCAGTTGCCCATCTGGGCTGAGCTGGCTGGGGCTTGTAGGGCTCTCCCCAGTTCCATCCATTCTGCTCCTGCCAGTCGTGCCAGGATCCAGGTGCCTGTGCCTCTCCTTTCCTGGACGATGGGATGAGCAGCTCTCCCTCAACACAGCCTTCTGGACCCTGGCCTCTCCTGGGCCATCTTTGGCTCTGTTCAGAAGGCCTTTCCCATCCCCTACATCTGGCCTTTCAACTTTAACCAGGGCCAGGTAGGCCCAGCATGGCTGCTTCTCAGCCTGGCCCCTCACAAGCCCTCATTCCCAAGGGGAACCCAGACTCCACAGCTCCCACTTCCCACCCTGTCCACCCCTGCGAACCCCTGAAGCCCTAGTGCTGGCCTGAAGCTGCACGCAGCACCTTTCTTTTCTTCTCCCTGCTCCCGAAGAACATGGGTCCTTCTGCTCAGACCCCTCTGAGTTCCATCCATGTGATCAGGAGGACACCCACCTATTACAGAGGACAAGGTGGATGTAGGAGGGGAAGGAAAGGTAGTTTCATGGGAGGAAATCAGAGAGAAACCTAAAATAGACCTGCCTGGCTATTTAGTCTTACCTGAGACCTGAAACCCGGGTCTCAGCCTCTTATCCCTTCCATTCTGTTGTCCAGACAACACTCCATCCTCCATGCAGGCTCTTCTAAGAGATCCTATCCACCTGTCAGACCAGGGGGAGGAAGGCATAAGGAAGTGAAGCATGATGGGGAGTCTGAGTACTCCCAGAATCCCACAGGACAGCCATGTCTGCAAAGATGGCAGCTTGTTCCCACTAGCAGGTATAGGTAACCTCATGGTTACAGGCCAGGTAAGAAGCTTAGGGCTGTAGGAAGAAGAAAGCTTGTTCAAGGAAAAGATTCATCAGGCTATGACTCACAAATTCAAGTGCCTACAAGGAGCTAGTAGGGAGTCCCCTCCAGGAGAAAAGTCAGGACCAGGAAGGCACTATGGCAAAATGGAGAACGAGAGCCCCATCTAAAGCAGAGAGCAGGTAAAACCTCTGCTCTGTCAACTGAGGCCACACAAGAAACTGGGCCCAGTGTCCAAGCAGCAGCTAAAAATGTAGACTTGTAGGTGATGAATAAGCCAACTTCTAAGCAAACACTGTACCAACCGTACATCATATATCTTCAGCCCAAGGGCGTCTGCTTTGCCTCCTCTGATCTAGGTAGCAACTAATGCCAAACTACAGAGTGGGGCTTAGAGCTTCCGGCAGGGTGGATGGCCCTTCTGCAAGGGGCACACAGTCTGTTTCCAGAGAGGGGATCTGCCTGGGGTTGTTTACACGCATGTGAAATGAAGGCAGAATCGTTATTATGTCTGAATCATTGCTTTCTCTTTTTCCCTCTCTCTCCTGTCCCATCCTTTCCAGAAATGGAAGAGAAAAGGATCTTTCATCCAGCATTCCGTCAGCGGCCTCTGCCTGGAGACGAAGCCTGCCCAGCTGGTGACCAGCAAGTGTCAGGCTGACGCCCAGGCCCAGCAGTGGCAGCTGCTGCCACACACATGACAGTAGCTCCGGGGCCTCCTGTATCTTTTGCATGAGACTTTGGGACCAGAAGGGGGTTAGGGTGGGGGAGTGTCAAGTGGGCCGTTTCCGTCTCCTCACATTTCTGCCCCGATCATCAGCAGACATCCCTGTGACACGTTTCTCCAAAGCTTGCTCTGGAGAGGGCGAAGGGGGCCACTCTGCCATGTCCATGTCATGGGAGAGACAATGGGCAAGGTGCTGGGTTGTTGCTGGCAGGCTGGCAGGTGCCCTTTGTCCTCTCCCTTGGCCCTTTTTGGGTCTGACAGTGGTGCGTGGGCCCTCTCCTTGTTGCTTGGGGGCAACAAGGACAGAAGCCTGCACGGAGGCCAACTGGGATCCTGGGGCCTGCTGTGGGGACAGCGGAAGAAGAGAGAGTGGGCGGTGTTTTTGGAGAGGCTGAGGGCTGGAAAGAGAGAGAGAAAGAGAGGAGCCACTGGCAGGGGTGCGCAGTGACTAGAAAGGAGGAAAGCTCAGGGGCCTGTCCAGGGATGCCAAGCGCAGGGCTGGGGGGTGGCAGGAGTGGGACCCTGGGAGAAACAATGGGCACTCAAAGGAGAACATGGATGGATCAAAGCATTAAAGAACAAGGCCTCAGGACACCATCCATCCCCCACTTGCCAGCCCCATCTGAGCCTGGCACGTCCCCCTCCTCTGTGGGTGCCACAGTCTCAGCAGGAGGCTGCAGAGGGATCTGGGATGTGATTTTTAAATGGACTTCACTTCTGTTTGGCCATGTGCCCACCAAAAACTCCCTCTTGGGCCTTAGTGACCAGCTGGTGCCCCGCCTCCTCTGCCTGAGCCCACTGGGAGGATGCCAGTGCACCCTGGAACGGTCCCGTGCTCACTGGCCTCCTGCTTTCTCACAGATACCTCTGTATATACAGCATCATGGGTCAGGGCGGCCAGTAAGAATGGGGCCTCCTTTCTGGAGCAGAACATTCCCTAAGTCACCCAGGCCAAACCTCATTCTCGGTCCTTCCTGGCAGGAGGACACCCTCCAAGGGTCAGCTGTTGCAGGAAGTTGGAAGGCTGGCTGGTGGCTCCTGTTTGGGGGGAGAATTCCCAGATCCTTCTCCCAGCCACTTCCACTCCTCCCCATGGCCCTGTTTCAGGATCTCCTCTGTTATTCCCCCATGTCTCCTTCCTACCCCATCCTGCCCGGCGCCACTAGCTTAGGCAGTATGATGGTGGGGAAAGATGGCTGATATTGGAACCCTGGGGTATCTGTCCTGATGCAAGCCATCCGTGACCTCTACCTACTCTTTCATAGAAAGAACATATTCATGATGATTTCATGGATTCCAGAAGGTTTAGGGAGGTCCAGAAATTGTCTCCACAGTATTCCATTATGTGTGTGTGTATACTTATTTTTTCTGGGGAGAGGTCCATAGGGTCTCCCAGCCTCCTAAAGAGGTCCCTGAACCCCATAGGGTCTCAATCTCCGCCTGGGAGTGGAGCCACCATCCATCTGAGCTGCTACCGACCCATGTTCCTCCTGCTGTGCCCAAATCGCCTCACCTGCACCCCCCACGTGGCCTTTGGGTGGGGAGTGCGTGTCCATGGTCTGCAGCACCACCACGGAGGATGTCCAGTGCTTTCCTCTCACCACCTGGCCCTCAGCAGTGCCCCCGACATGTATAAGCCCCCAGACTCAGCAAAGGGAATCCTTCCTCTTCGTGGCTCACCGTTCCCTTCCTCTGCTGTGAAGTTTCACTGCCGCCATCCTGGGAAGCCGCCTGCCACAGCTGAGGACAGAACCAGGGCCAGAGTGAAGACTGGTCCTTGGTGCCTCCGCCTACTCGGTGTGGGCTTCTCTTGTTGAATGTAAGGACTGCTGCTCGAAGCACCTGTGAGAAGTCCTCGCCCTCACTTCCTGTGGTCACCAGGCTCTGCACTTGTCAGCTGTCCTTTGTGGGGACTCAGCCCAATTCTGGTTTTGCTTTTCTTCTTCTTGACCAAAGCATGTGCCACTAGCTGTCCTTTAGGACACTGTCTTTATGAAACACACACCTGGAATAAAACCACTTCTTACAAGTTCACACGCACCAGCACCTTCTTTTCGAACTCCCAAGCCTGCCCTTCACAGCCCATCCCTGGCCTGGGGACAGTTGGGTCTCACCTGTGTACAAATGAGACTGCATGGGCTCAAGTCCAATCCTGTTCTGCACATGGGGAGACCCTGCAGTGGCCCTGCTACTATGACCAGAGCCCAGGGATCAGTGTGTGTCAGACTGAGCTTGGTCCTCCTGTTACCTCATTTTGGGACACTGCTAGGCCTTGCAGATAAACATCCAGGGACTTCTCCCACTGGAGGTGGCCACACCAACATTTGGACCTTTAGCCAACCCTCTGTCCTTCTCTGGGGTCCAGGCCTGGCCACCCTGAACTGCCCTTCCCCTCTGCTACTATACAAGATGGTAGTGGAGAAAATCCAAGCAGGACATTCAGAATAACTCTAGAAAGAGTCCTGTCAGCCTAGGCTTGCTTGATCTGATAGCAGATGCTCTGCCTAATGTTTCCATGGAAACCAATTGGAAACCCCCATCATTGCTGTGATCAGTAGCTGAACATACCTAGGTAAAAATAAATGCTGCCTCATTACACATAGAAACTGCAGCGGGCAGGCCAGGGTGCCATTAACCTCTCCTGGACACAACCACTTCTGCCCCAGCTTCTATTTTTCTCAGAGCTTCTGCCCTAGGATTCCCTGGAGCTTCTGACCGCTGGGTGTGAGGAGCGTGGAACGAAGCCCTGGCTGGCAGCAGTCACAGGACCCCATGCAGCATCTAGCTGGGTCTGGACGCAGGAAGCGAGTCCCTGCAGAAGCCCCTGGCTATCGTTTCCACTCGTGGCTCTGTGCCCCTTCCTCTGGGAGCCCAGCCCTGCTCAGGCCTCTTCTTGGCCAGGCTGGGCCAGCTTCTCTCTCTCCGTCCACTGTTCCCCCTCAGCCTTGATGGGCTCTGGGTCTGGCTTCTCCTGAGCCAGGCTTCTCTTGCTGTCCTATAAACATGCTTCTCCCACTCCCTTTTCTCCCTGGAACTGAGGCCGTTTCCCAGACCAAGCCAGAGAGACATCCACTCACCGGCCAGGTCCCATGTGTCCAGCGAGAGCAGTTCCTGATCCTGGGCCTTTGGGACTTGGTTTCCATTTTGTTTTTGCAGTGCTAGGGAATCAAGCCCCAGGCGCTCGTTATACATGGAGCAAGTGCTCTTCCTCCTGAGCTCCATCCCCATTCTCTTGGCTTTGATATTCACAAAGGCTTTCCCCAGCCCCTCAGTAAGGTTCTCCCATCTGTATTTGGGAAAACAACATTGCTGTTCTCCAAGGGGTCTGGCACCCCAAGACCTGGGGGATATGGATGGGGTGTGAGCTGCACAGGAAACCAGAACAGACTGGAAGTCACGATGTCCACAGGTCACTCCGAGGCTGTGCGCAGCGTGGTTGGTATTCGTGTGTTCCTTGTGCTGCGGAGTCAGCGTCCCTCCAGAAGGTGGGAGGGGACCCCACCAATCCTCTGCTGGTAAGAAGTCTTCGCTGCCAGGAACTTAGCAAGGCTCAGGGGTGGATCCAAGGGTACTCAGCCACGCTGAGTAACCTGTAGGACTGGGGCTCCAGAGCCAGCTGAAGTCAGCTCCCTCCTTCTGAGTCCACTCTGAAGGGCAGGGACGAGTGAAATGGACGCTACAGACCCCATTAGCCAGGTCAGCGCCCTCTGCCACTTACTAGCTGTGCAATTGGGAATAAATGATTTCATCTCAGCATTGGTTTCCAGACCTGTAGAATGGGGGCATTCGTAACTCTAGAGGATTTTTAAAGACTGACTTATTTGATGAGTACAAAACATCTGGCCCTTTCTAAATGCTCAGTAAATCTATGTTATTATCATTACTACTAAACTTTTTCTGAATGTCTGCCACATACCAGGCCCTTTACAAGGGACATGACACAGATGTTAACAAGACAGAAAAGGGACTTGTCATCAAGAGCTAATATTTCAGCAAACAGAATGGACAAATAAACTACAGTTTATAAACTATAAATTAAGAACTGTAACACTACATGATAAAAGCAGGAATCATGAGACCCACAGGAAGCATCAGTGAATTGCTCTGTCCCTCAGAGAAATCTTCCGGGACAGCTTGAAAGGACATCACGGGCTGTGCCTGTCTGGGGTTAGGTGAGGGCAGCCACCCTAGCCAGGCTGGCAGTGCAGCGGGCACTTTACTTGGTGGCCTGGGCTTTTTACCCTGTGCACACCGTGTCGTGGTGAAGCGGGCCAGTCTGTGACTCAGAGCTCCGGAAGGAAGCCGTGGAAGCCAAACAGACAGCCTGGGCCTCCTGGGCGTGTGACCACTTCTCTGGGACTCAGTGTTCTTCCTTTGGGGGGCAGTGAGACCGAGGCCTGAAAAGCAGGGTGCTGCTTGTCTGGAGAGATGGTCAGGAAGGTCAGTCGTCAGAAAAAGCCAGAAAAAACATGTCTTCTGCTCCCTCTTAGGTGGTCTCTGATCCCCTCAAGTCATCTTAACATCAATCCCATCTTGCAACAAGTTGTCTTTCAAATAGATGTCTCTCAAGGTGTGGCCCAGAAAACCTGCTCCGAGCCCCTCGAGGTGTCTGGAAATGGGTGTGTTTCCAGGCTCTGACCCGACCTGCTGCTCATCGTCCTTGCAGACAAACAGCTGGGCTTGCAATCACTCCGCTGGGCTCCCAGTGTGGACCCGAGGAAGAGCCCTTTGACCACCACCTGGGAACGTACCAGAAAGACGAATTCCACCCCTCCTGGACCTACTGAACCAGAAGCTTGCGTTTCCTGAGTCCCCAGGGGATTTCGAGGCACGCTCAAGTTTGAGAGCCATGGGTGAGGTGATGGAGTTGGGGTCTGGGCCCTGACTGGGGACTGTGGTCACACCTGGTGCAGGAGGCTCGGGGAGCCGCAGCAGTGCTGCTAGGCAGGCTGCCTGTCACAGCGGGCAGGAGCGGACCTGGCCCACTCGGGGGGATGGGCGGGCACGAGGCTGGGCCAAGGGTTGCACGGAGCCAGCTGCCACACGCCAGCCTTGCTTTGTGTGATTTATGAGACTCTATCTCAACACGAGCCACGTACGGCTGACTTCATTCTGCCACTCCAGAGGAGCTGTTAATCAAGGCGTCGGCGCCACCTGCTCAGCCTGCAGACCGGGTGTACATTTTACCGTACGTCATGTGGCACAGTCCTTTCTATGGCTTCTCCACCTGATGACCTTCATAGCCAGTTCTGCCACTTATCAACCAGACACGGCGTCAACTACCTTAACTTCTTTAATGCTAGCCACAACTCTATCAGGTAGGTGTGTTCGATATCAACCCATTGACAGAGGAGGAAACTGAAGCCCAGAGAGGTTAGCACAGCTGTCCCCAACCTTCTTGGCCCTGGGGACAGTTTCATGGAAAACAGCAGCGTGCGTTAGGGGATGGTTTGGGACTGATTCAAAGGGAGCGTGCAGTCTAGCTCCCTTGACGCACAGCTCATCGAGTTTGCTGTTCGAGGTCTTAAGAGAACCTGAGGCCCCTCTGACCTGCCAGGAGGCGAAACTCGGGTGGTGATTTGAGGATGGGAAGCAGCTGGAAATACAGCTCCTAGAGGCCTTCTCCTTATCTCTTTCTGGGCACCCCAGGTCCCAAGAGGCCACAGAGCTGTACCAGTGTCAGGGACACCTTGGTTAAACATGCTTACTCAAGGGAATGTAGCTGGCAGAATTGAAAGCTGTGACGTGACCCAGGGTTCCGAATTCAAGCCAACCCTGAACTTTTGGAACCGC
>PVJX010010392.1:0-57217 GCA_004027295.1 Dolichotis patagonum | reverse complement strand
CAGTCGTTTGCTAAGGAAAAGGAGATGCACTGAGGGAGAATACCAGAAACATCAAAAAATCATTAGCTGTAGAAGCAAGCACTCCTATGTACAGATGTTAATGGTTCCAGTTTATTACTGCTTCATCCCACCCCAGTAAGTGGCCTCTTTGCTAGCAGAAGGGCCCGTCGCCTGATGCAAAGGGACACAAATGCAGGGAAGGAGGCCCCCAAAAATCATCTCTTTTTTTAATTCTTTGCAAGAAAATAAGTTTTTAAAGCAACTTTGGTTAGGATTTCAACATAAAATAATAGGAGCCGGTAGAAGGTAGAAGCAGAGGTTGGTCTCCAGGACTCTTGGATGCCCAGGCAGTCTATTCTGGGGCCCACTGTTGCACCGCACAGGAAGTTAAGCCACCCTAGCCCTGGCCTGCCTTCTGCCCCGAAATGCCCTCCCGCACCAGGAAAGGAGACCTGAGTGTCCATCTGCCCCTGACCTCGGCTGTGTTTCCCTGGCCATGCTTTCCTGGCAGTCTCCACTATTCTCAGTACGACCCACAAGTGTGACAGGGCCAAGCTGCAGCCTAGAGCTATTCCTGAGCCTGGCCTTGGGTTCTGCTTCATCGTGGTCCCTGTGGTCCAAGGACCCTTCCTTCTTTCGTGGCTGGGCTTTTTCAGTGCTCAGCATTGGAGGCTCAGGAGACCCATCTCCAGGGCCTCATTTCCCCATCCCTGCATCCCAAGGTTAGTCTCCACTGACCCCATGAAATACCCCCAAGTCGTGACTGGTGGAACCTGCCTGGGCCTGTTTGTTGGCTTACACCTCTTTAATGACAATGGAAAATTATATATCTAAATCTGGAACAAGAGGATAGTGTTTGGTACTTTCCTTAGCCTCCTCAGATTCTCTTCTGTCCCACTAAAGGGTCTGTAAATTGTCCCAAGTTACTCAAATTTCTTACCCCTTCTTATGGCAAAAACCTGCTTCATAAAAAAAATAATGTGACCAGAAATTTAGATCCCAATAATAAACTGAACCTCTAGCATGTTTAACCCATGTGATTAAATGGAAAAGCAAGCATGCCTATGTACAGATGCCTATGGTTCTCGCTTCCAACTGGGAGAGATGGGGTTTCCCAGCCTTCCAGAATGATTTACTTTCCAAAAGGGGGAGGAAACAACAGGCTGAGAGTTGGGACCACCTTATATAGAAGAGGCACCTATCTGCTTGGTCCCCAGGCCCTGGCCAGGCCATGTAAGTGGAGGGCTCATCCTCAGCTTTGGGCTCTTGGCACAGTAAGGGAGGGAGGATGAGCCACTTCTGTGAGCAACTTGTGCTTGATGGTCCATTTCCCTCCCTCCAGTTCAGGGCCATTCCCTGCATGGCCCCTGCTGCAGGAACAAGTCAGCCACGGGTCCATCCTCCAGCCAGATCCCTTGTTTGTTCTCCTTTGCTTGCTCTGAGCTAAGACAGAAGGGGACACTAGAGCAGGACTTCCCTCAAGGTCCACTGAACTCCAAGGTACTGGGGAGTGGGACTGACCAGTAGCTTCTGGCTCCTTGACTCTTAAGACTTGCTTATGCTAGGAGAAGCCAACCAGCCCAGCCTGCGCCATTCTGGCACTGTTTGGGCTTAGCAGGAAGTGGGGAAGAGCCCAGCCCCCAGTCTGAGCTCAGGCCAGAAGCTAGGGTTCTCTTCCCCTTGCTTCTTGGCCCTAACCTATGGCCTCTTCAGTTGGAGACTTTGAGGGCTGAGGCCTGGGACCTGCATGAGGAGACTTGCCTCAGCCCTCCTTGGGCTTCCAGCCTTCCTGGGTGAGATCTTCCAGCCCCAGACTGTGAGACTAGCTCCTAACCTTGGGGGTGACCACGTCCTTCTACACACCATGCACTCCCAGTTCTCCAGGCCATCACTCAAACAGCTCATTCACTAAGGTCCCCCTTCCTGGACACTTTTCTGTGGACAGTACAGCCAGCAGGGAAGAGTCCCCCCAGTCCCTGGGGGCCAAAGGGCTGCTACCCCATACAGGTGCCCAAAGGGACTGTCAGGTCCAGCTCTAATCCCCTCTGCCAGACTCTAGGCTCACTCCTCAGCGTACAGGGCCCCCTGCCCACATGTACACCCTCCTGATTTGGAAAAATATTCTTACCCTATGTGTGCCCTGACCTGAGCCATCAGGCTGGCCCCAGCTACTCTGAATTTGCAGTCTGCCTGTGAGCCATGGTCTCTGCCCCAGGAAATGGGAAGCAGTGATGATTGGCTGGTGCAGACACTTGTGCCAAAATGTTGAGACGTGTGGATGGCCACCCTTGGTTCAGACTAGCTCTGCTCCCTGAGTATTGGCAGTGGGAGGGAAGCAGTTTGCCAAAGTTTCAAGCCAAACCCTGCCTTCTGCTGGGTTCTAAGCCTCTTGTCCCCAAAGCCTGCCCTCCGTAGTGCCCTTTGTCCTGGGCAATTCCACAGTCATTTGGGGCTTACCAGCCCCCTTCTCAGAGAGTAGGCCGGTGCCCTCCTGCACCTACCCATAGCTTACACTCTGGTCCCAACTACCGAGACCCTCCTGATAGCAGCAGTGCTCACCCTCCCACACTCAGAAGTCTATCCAGAACAGTCTGAACGAATTGGCCTGCGGGTATCTCTAGGCACGGCTCCCTTCCCACACAGTCCTTTAAAATAGGAATAAGCAATATATCTGAGCTGAGTTCCTCTCTAGTCCTTGCTCCAGATGAATCTTTCTTAAAGCAAAAGTCCTTGCCGAGCAGCCGTCCTAGGAGACTGATCTTCCGCGTCGCCCAAGGGGAGAAAGTTCCCGAAGGCCTATGCCACAAACTCTGCTTCCGTGTTGTGAGTCCAGTCTGCTTCCCGTTAGAAAACCGTATCGGCACTTATGATCACTTTACTAAAACCTAGTGTTAAAAGAAAAGACAGAGAAAATGAAAATGTGTATGTAGGCAAATGTAAGATATACTCTCTCTGTAAGATAAGTATTTGCCTTTCTTTCCTAAAAGGTGTATGTATTCTGTATGTGAAATTGTCTGTAGAAAGTTTCTATGTTCTTAAATGGCAATACATTCCAAAAATTGTACTGTAGATATGTACAGCAACTGCACTGGGATGGGGTAGTTTTGCTTGTAATTTTATTTAAACTCCAGTTTCTACACTTGCATCTTGCAATGTTGGTATATATCAGTGCAAAAGAAAAAAAATTCAACAAAAAATCCATGCAGGTCTAAAGCACAGTCTGACGTACAAAAGGAAAAAATTACTCAGTATTGATGTGTGTGATCTTTGTTGTAAATTACATCTGTACTGTGAATGAAGTTTTTACAAGTATAATAATTGCCTTTATTACAGCTCTGGCTGAGTGTTCAGCCTGAGGATATTTTTTAAAAAAAATAGCATGTTGGAATAAATTTGAAAGTCCCAACATAGCCCTGTTTGCCTGGATCATGGTCTTTCTTGAGGGTGCTACAGTATCAGAATTGGGGGTACATTTAGTTGCACACTTTGTCACACAGCAGTTGAGCCCACAGAAGGGAAGTGACTAACTCTCACACAGCCCAGGGCTCTTGTGGCCCTCACTTCTAGGTTTCTCAAGGAGACCCCAAATTCACTGCCATGTAATCTGGGTCTGTATTCGTGGCCTATGGCGGCTGAATCAAATTACCACAGCTGCAGCGGCTCTTGTCCCGTGCCTTAGAGGCTCTGGAGGACCCATCGCCTGCCTCTGTCCTAGCTGCTGGCCCCTGCCACAAGCCTTGGCCTTCCTGGTTTTAGACTCACCACTCTCATATCTACCTCCACTTTCCCTCATGGTGTCTCTCCCCACTTCTCTCAGCATACTAGTCACTGAATTGAGGGCTAATCCTAACCCACAAGGCCCTCATCTCAAGATCCTTAGGTACATCTTCAGAGGAGTTGGTTCCAAACAAGGTCACATCCCAGATTCTGACTTTTGGAGGTCATCATGCAACTGACTACACAATGAGACACGAATTCAGATCCCAACCTGACTGCTTACTGCTTGTATGGTCATACAATGTATTCTGTCCTCTAACTGCTCAGTGTTTGTTTCCTAATCTTAACTAGGAATTAAATGAGATGGTATATCCTGCAAGGTTAACGTGGATTCTGAGCAGGTCACCAGGTGGGGAAGGCACCAGATGTGGACCCCGCCTTTTATATGCAACTCTGCCTTGCTGAGCAGCAGTGAACAAAATAGACACAGCCCAACCTCTGAGAGGTCCGGTTCTAGCACAGGCTGTCAGCAGTTGCTCCATCTTGGAGCATCACTGCAGCAGCTGAAGAGCAAAGTGCTCTAGACCACAGGGAGTCTGTGCCACTGGAAACCTTGCCTGGAAAAGCTCCACAGGCTGACACAGGAAGAGAAGCCATGAAAAGGAGCATAAGGAACAGACTAAAGGCCCTCAGAGTGGAAAGCCATCCAGAGGTTCATTGGTAAGGACCCAAGAGGCTCTGTTCGAACAGTGAGGGGACCCATGCTGACTTGGGGAAAGCTGGCCTCACTCCATTCCTGGTCCAGGATGCGGAGGCCTTTCACAAATGCTGATTAGTGTGGGATGAATGGCAGTGAGCAAAACAGACTGGTGAGGAAGAAAATACCTTCCCAGGGGCTGAGGGCACAGGCAGAGGCACTGGGTTGTAGCTGGAGGAACATGAGGCCCAGGGATCAGGCTAACCAGGAGGAGGTGATGAGTTGAAAAGGGTGAGACTGACCTCCCCCCAATCAGCTGGGGTCTGCAGAGGGAAGAGGAGCAGAGAAGTCAGCACCTCTCTGACAAAAAGCTGGGGTGTGCCTGAGGGCGATTTTCTCGCAGAGTGAAGTCATCTGAGGAAGTTGTAATGTAAAGACTGAAGAGATCAGGGAGATGTGAGCAAGATTTGAGGAGAAGAAGAGAAACCCCAATGGGGAACAAGATGGGTGTGTCCCATGTGACTCCAAGGGACCTGGATACCCCTGCTTCATTGTGGTAGATTCACCCAGAGGGAGCAGTGGGGTTGCAGGTAAGAATATTGGCAAAGGAGGAGGTGAGGTTATAGGCACTGCCTCCACTGGCCGGAGCGGAAACAGATAGGCATAGCAGGTAAGGAGGAAGCCTGTGGTCTCACGATGGGTAGGGGTGGGGAGAGCAGAGGAGACAGGCCTATGAGATGGCATGACCCATGAGACCATCGTGGGGGAAAACTGCTGACCACAGGCAAGGGGCTGAGGTAGACTCAGCAGGGAGAAGATTTCTGGAGGGGCAGAGGCCTGAAAATGAGCAACCTTGGTATTGAGCAAGTCATATAGGTAGTGTGTCAGGTTATCTGCGACAATGGCAGGGCTTAGAAGGCCATCTGGGATGTGAGGATAGGCTCTGCTGTGCTGCAGATACTCTGTGGCTGTCAAAGGTGTTTCTCCCCCCACCCCAGTTCCTGTTTAATGTGTGTCATCAGGGGCAATGTGCTCATCCTAGTCACTTGGAGACCCAGATGACAGTAGCTCTGTCCCTGTGCCCCATGAGCTCAGAAGCAGGGAAAGGAGCATGCTTAGTGCCTATCCCTGCCATCCACACTTCTGGAGCCAAAGCTAGTCAGGCCTAATGGCAGAGAATGGGAGTATCTGGAAACAGACTGAATGATGATCCTACAAGATTAGGACTTCTGAGAATTGGCCCAAGGTTGAACAGATGTCAGCAATGGAATGGGAAGAGGATATAGCCTGATGGTGTCAGCCTCAGAGAGGCTGAATTTTTATGGGAGTGGGGGGGGGGTGTGGAATGGGAAAGAAGCAAAGACAGTATCCAGCATTAGAACCATGGGGTATGGAAGAATGAGGAGCTATTAAACAGCCAATGCCAGACAGCATGTCCAAATCTCAGTTCAGGCCAGTGGGGAAGTGCTGACCTAAACAGCTCCAGAAGAGAAAGAAGAGCATGTATGCACCCAGACCGTGCCTCCAGCATTTTACAAAGCCCACTTATACTCATTACAACCATCCTGCAAGTTGAGCTACTGTTGAATTTGTCACTTTTTCGTTGCTGGGACAAAATATCTGGCACCTGCAATTCAAAGGAGGAGAGGCTTATTTTGCTTATGGTTTCAGAGGGTTCCATCTAGGATTGGCTGCCTCCAAGGCAGAAATGGCATGGCAGAGGAAGCCTGCTCAACCCATGGCAGCCAGGAAGCAGCAGGTAGAGGAAGAGCCAGATGGAGAGCTGAACCTTCTGCAGGGCCAGCCTGCAACCAGTCCCTACCTCCTCACAGCACATTCAGCTATGAAGTCATCAATGGATTCATCCACTGACGCAGATAATGTCCTATGAGCTGATCACCTTCCAAAATCCTCAACTCTGAACACATGAGACTTTGGGGGGCATTTTAAAACCAAACCATAACATCATCCCCGCTTTGGAAGACAGCAGCCAAAGTGGCTAGTTAGCTAGTGGCAGTAAGAAGACCAGAACCTAGTTGGCTCCAGTGCAGCCCTTCTGGAAACTGCATTCCTCCCTCATGCCCCAAACCCATTCTGGCTCCAGGAAAGTGCTGGATCTCAGATGGCTCAGCTGCTACTGCCCAGAATCCAACTGGGGTTCTCTCCAGTAGCCTCTAGGCTGTGAGCAGTGCCACCTTGGAGCCAATATTGGGTCGCCATGCCTGAAGCTGCAAGCATGAAGCTTGGATACCAGAAGCCAGAGCCAGGATTACAGGATTTGAGATCATGAAGAGGTTGTGTGAATTCTTTAAAAAATCAGCGACCTATTCATCACTATCTGCTACTGGCCTAAAGCCTACCAGTTATCTATACATTGCTGGCCTCTGCAATGGTTCTCTAGAGGTCTGAGACCCTTTCCCTTTGGGAGCGGGACAGGACAGAATGCACCACTTTATTCTGCAGAAAAAGGGTAGAACCACAATCACATAAGATCACACATCTGTTAGTCACACAAGCCTGACAGATCTGACTGAGTCTCAGAAAGGCATTGGCCATGCATGGTCTGTTGCTGTGAGGCCTTGGTCAAGCTTTTCTGGGTCCCAACTTGGACTTAGAAGCCTGCCCTCACCCCTGGTCTCGGAACCTGGAGACCATGCTCTGTCCTGGAGACAGGTCACTGAAGCAGGACAGCCTCCAAATGCCAGGCCAACCCAAGGTGGCAGTGAGTGGTGAGAAACAGAGGAAGGAAGCTCAGAGTGGACAGAGGCTGCCACGGAGGACTGCTCTGCATGGGGCTCACTGTGGCACAGGTGTTGCTCAGGAGTCCCTGGGACAAGGGAACTTCTTATCGCACCCTTTCTACAGAGCAGAGAGCCAGGGCCCAGAAAGATGACCCTACACTGAGGAAATGGCAGTTTCCTCTGGAAAGAAAATCTGGGCTTCTCTGCTACTGTGCAGCCCTGGACCCTGGGCTGGAGCTGGCGGGCCCCATTGTACATATCCACCAATCCCATCCTGGCCTCATCCATTTTAGAGAGATCCATCTGCAAATTATCCCTTTTCAGTTGAGAAAACTGATGTCTAGAGCTGGGAAGAGCTGGGACCAAGGCCTGGGCTAGGGTTCCCAAGTCATCTCTAAAGCCACCTGCACCAACTTACCTACCCCACCACTACCCTAGGCCGGAGTGCCACATCCCGTCTCTCCTGCCCAGCTCTGCCTTTTTAGGAAAGGAAAAGAGCAGCCCCGGTGGCAGGTAGGCAGGCAGGCGGGAGGGCATGCTAATCTACCAGCTCCTGCGGCTCTGGTTACCAGTGGTTTGGGGCCCAGGCAGGCTGGCTGGGAGTGCCAGCCCAGCCAATAGGTGCTGCCGCCAAGCTACTCTGCCAGAGCCATACAAGGCTTCAGCACAGCCCAGTTCTGAGGCAGCATAGGGCAGCTCCAGTGCCGGCACCTGCCCCACCCCTGAGCCTGCCAGCCCGGCACGTCCTCGCACTCTGCCTAATCCAGCCTGCAAGCAGGCAAGGCTTCAGCACACGTGCACGCGGCACAAGGTTCTCCAAGGTCAGGGAGGTAGCACCACCAGGGCAGGGCCAGAGTCAGGGCAGAGACCTAGTAAGCCATGGGGATCTCAGCTGGGATAAAGGTGATGGAGTCTAGGCTGCACCATCTCTGGGTAAGATTGTTTGATTCCCATCCTCCCTTTGTCCTAAGTGACCATCTGTTCTATCCCTTTTACCTTTGAGAAAGGACTCAGCAAAGTTAGAGTGTCATCCCTACATCTTGTGGAGTCTTCCCAGGGTTCGAGTCCCAACTATGTAATTCATCCTGGGCCTAAGGCTGCATGCATCTCTCAGGAAAAGGGGCACTGACTAGCATGTACCTGTCATGAGAGCAAGGTATACATCCCCTTGGGGACCAGTGTGTGCCCATCATCACTGCTGTAGGCCTGGGATAGTAAAAGTAGGTGGGGCCAGCATACCTGCTCCAAAAAACCCACCCCATCCATCAGCTCACAGTGCCTCTAACATAATGTTCACAGGACCTCTGGGGTCCACTGACAAGCAGGAAAACAGAGTCACAGAAGTTCTTTACCTAAAGTCAGGGGACCAGGATTCAATGCAGAATGTGTACTCAAGATCTCTGCACCAAGCCAACTTCCTCCCTCCTGAGTTTTAAATCATGGAGGAAAAGGGGCCTGGTTACTAACACCAAAGTATGAATGTCAGAATGAAAGGCACCTCCGAGACAAAAAGACCCTTGGTTCCTGACGGGGCCGGTGTTCCCAGGCTCTCCTCCATGCATCAACATTGCCCAGCCCCCAGCGACCCAGGTGTACAGTCATCCAGTTTGGAGCTTCCCTAATTGCCACCACTATCAACTAGACATGTCACCAAAGCATCCTTGTGTGTCCTGCATGGGCCAAGCTGAGCTCAGGGCCAACTCTGCGGTGCTCTCCAGGGCCACCAGCAGGTGAAGGAAACGTGCCGGCACGGGGGGTGGTGGCTTGTCTGGCATCAGCCTTTGTTTGCTCACCCAAGAAAAGATGAGATAAATATAGACACAGGATTACTCAGACACAGCCTGGGAAAACCAGCTCCTGAGCCTCGATTTCACCCGCCTGCTTATACTGAGCCTGCCACGCCTCCTTTCAGGGCTCCCTGCCTGAAATTTGGGGACAGCCCTTTCTGTTGTCCCTGGAGATAGGCAGGAAATGAAGCCCAGAGAGAGGAAGAATTTGCAAGTTAGGAGCAGGCAAAACCTGGAGCTAGCTTGGGTAATAGGCGACACCTTTGCAGACACAGTACAGACTTAAGTTCCCATCTGTGTATCCAACCTTCAACTTTCTTGGACCTGCACCTAAGATGGGGTTGGAGAACACACAGCCAAGAGAGTTAGGCCAGGATCTCACACACAGGAAGCCAGGGTTGGCTGAGGGGAAACCCGAACCTCTGGAGCCAGTCTGCAGGTGCTAAAATCCTCCTGCGCTGTATTTTAGCTTCAGGAAGGTTACTTAACCTATCTGTGCCTCAGTTTTCTCATCTTTAAAATAAGAATAATAGAGCCAGGCATGGTAGCACATGCAGTCTCAGCACTCAGGAGGCTGAGGCAGGAGAACTGCCATGAGCTTGAGGCCAGCCTAAGCTCGTAATTAAAGGCCAGCCCAAGCTACATAGCGAGACCCTGTCTCAAAAAATACAACATAAATAAATAAAAATAAAATAAGAATAGCGGCCTATTAATACCAATTATAATTATTATATGTCATTATATAAGTATTATATATATAATAGCTTAATAGTAATATAACCTCCTGGGATATGAGGGAGGATCAGATGAGTTACTACATGCAAAAAGCACTGGCACCAGGGCACAAATAAACTGCTGCCTGCATGTCTATCACTATGCAGCTGAGGCAGGGGAGGCCTGTGGTACAGGTGGCTTGGGCAGGTAGTTCAGAGGTCTTACGTTCCAAGAGGACGGCCTGTCCCAGGACTGCACAGTACACAGGGCACTCCGGCTGATGGCCTTTGCAGTCCCCAGCCTTCTTGCCCTCACTGCTTCCAGAGTCAGACAGACAAAGATTGAACACCAGCTCCACCATTTACAGACTATGTCACAATGGGTAAGTGACTGACCGTCTCTGAGACTCAAACAGAGAGACTAGCCCTCCAATCTTTCCAAAGATTGGAAAGACTAGCCCTCCAATCTTTCTCTGTCCTGAGACTCGTATGAGGGTTCAGTGGGAGGACATGCAGGACGCATCCAGCCCAGCTGGGCAAGCAGACTCTCCACATTTGACCTCGTCCGGACCCCTTTCTCTTGAGACTGCCAGCGACTGTGAGCTCAGCCTGAGAGGGGCCACACCTGGTTATATGACACTCCTCATGCAGGGCCCTTGGATGACGGTGACAGGTAATGTGCATGCCCCTGACATCTGGAAGGAGCATAGATCCTGCCCACATATCTATGGGATCTGTATGTCCCCTCTGCACAGCAGTCACGATGGGCTGCACCCATGCACATTCACATGGGTGCGCATGCCCTGTGTGCACACCTGTCAGTGTACACACATCCACACACGTGGACACAGGGGCACAGCCATACATGGACACAGGTGGGGGCAGGTGTGTCCCACACATCCTCGCCAGCGTACATGGATGTCCTAGCCAGGCCCAGCCCCAAGGTGGCCGTCTTCACAGCACAGGAATGCAGACAGCTGAGGATGCTCTGCCAGCGGACGTGAGGGAGAGGCCAAGGGGAAACCACACAGCAGGAATCCAGGCAAGCGTGCCAGGATGAGGCGGGGCACAAGTGCCAGGAACTACGCAGGGGAGGCAGCACGTGCAGATGTGTGCTTTGCTCCAGTCTCTACCTTTGCCCTATGTCCTCAGAGTTTCCAGGTATTGGCAGCCAAAGGGGCTCAGAGACCACTAGCCCCACCCATGTTAGACTGCAGGTTGCACTGCCTGCTGCCCCTTATGGCAGGGCTCTGAATCTCTGGGGTGCAGTTTCAGAATGTGAGCTGCATGGCCAGGGATATAGCTCAGCAGCACAGCGCCTGGCAAGCACAAGGTCATGAGTTCGATTCCTGTACCCCCCCCCAAATCTGAGCTGTAAAGGGCCATACCATTTGGGGGATAATCAGGGAATCAGAAGAACCTCTACCTACAAAAACCTGCAGGACTGTTGTCATTACCACACAATTGTGAGTCAAAAGACAACCATGTGGAGGTCACTGAAACCCTGCAGGTGCAGGGCAGGGTGAGGGCTAAGGCTGACCTAACAGACGCTGCATGTTCAGATGTTTGCACCTGCAAACTGAATGCTGAATTCCTGAATGCTCACAAAGGGGCCCTGCTCCCCACTGTGGATGTTGAATCAAGTGCTGACAAACAAACCCCTAGAGCTAGCTGATTCCAGAGCCCAGTGTCTAACCCCCGTGCCCCTATGCACATTTTACCTCCTGGTAAAGAGGTTTGCAAGTACTCCCTAAGCACTGCTGACAGAAGGAAGGGCCGTATCTCAAATGCCAGTGCCTGTGGCTCCAAACAGAAGAGGGCCCTCCCTGAACCCCCGCAGCACCAACCTTTCCCAGGGGCAACTATGCTGCCTGTGGATACCAGCGCCACTCAGGGTGGGGCTAGACTGAGAGCCAACCAGGGCTTCAGTCTCTTCTGTCAGTACCTGTCAACAGGGACCAGGTGAAGCCAAGTGCAGGCCGCGACAACAAACCAAGTGAGGATGAGCACTATGGGTGGAACAAGGCCACTGCAAGGGCAGCCCTGGGTAAGGAGAGGTCATCCTCATCTCCTCTATATAGAACCTGTGCCTTAAGCCAAAAAGTTCCAGGAAACACTGAATACACTGAGGACTAAATGAGGACCTGCTCAATTGCAGGGTTCCTAGGCCAAAGCTAACGAAGGTGCCTTCCTGCAAAAGCCACCCCCGCCCCGGACAATTGGGACCCTCATGTAGCTGCCCTGTCTGCTGAGTCGGATCTTAGGGTCTTTATGCCCTGCATGGCTTCAGGGACCTTGTAGATGAAAGGAGGGTGACACTGCATGAAAAAGTCCCAACCCCAGAACCCTCCCTGCAGCCCAGCACACTGACTGCCCGCTGCAGGCTTAGCCATCTAGCTCCTGCCCCAGGAATGGAGAAGCTAAAACAGAATTCCTCCTAGTGAAGACGGCGCGGCCACAAGAGGACTCAAGGCCAAAGAGGGCTGGCAGGATTCTGATTGCAGTGGCCGCGTCTCTTTCTCATAGTGGAGGCTCCGGACTTCATGTTCTATTTGTCAGGGCAAACGATGTCAGAAGTACCTGGCAGCACGGGGTGCACTGCGGTGTTCCAGCCCAGAGAAGGGTCCACATCTAACAGGAGAAAGATGCCCAGTCTAACTGCCCTGGGGTCCTAACTGCTCTGCCAGTACCAACGTGGCCTACGGCAGATGGCTTTGGCTCTCTGCGCCTCTGCTTCTACAAGCCAGATACAGCCTGGCTCACCAAAGGACTTCAGCGTGGCCATCTGCAAAGACCTCTCAAGGCTCCTATGCTCCTTGCCTAGTCTGGAGGCCTCATACCCTTAACTGGACTCTGAGGAAGAGTAAGACAGCCGGCGTCACCCCATCTGCCAGTTGGATCAGTCCAGACCCAGCCAGCGGAGTCAGTCGGAGAAAATACACAGCAAGCTGGAGGGAGGGCTTGGGGACAGCTTGCACCCTGCCTTCCTTCTTCCACATCGGGCCCCCATAGCCAGAAACAGCCTCTCCAGGGCAGCTTCAGGGGTCACACTGGGGCACTTCTGGTTCCGGCCCCTCCTCCTGGTCCTTCGGTTCCTCCTCCTGGGCAGTCTGTTCTTGCCCACGGTTCATTCCGTGATCCATGCAGGAGTTCGCAGCAAGCCCAGCTGCACCTGGGCAGGGCCGGGCCTCCCGAGGGCAGCGGCCGCCCCGGCTGGCGGGGCCCTGCGGGGGGCTCCTGCCCCAGAGGGAGGGGCGCACGTGGTCGCGAAGCCACCGCGCGCGGTGATGTCAGGCCCGCCGCGCCCGGGGCCCGGCACGTTCGTTCGCCACGCAGGGAACAAAGCGTCCTCCGCATTCCTTCGCGCTGACTCATGGCCGTCACGTAGCGCGCCGCCGCCGCGCAGCTTTGCCCAAAATTGGTTGCGAGGCGAGGGCGGGCCGAGCGCTGCTGCCCCTGCGGGTCTGCCGCCCTCTGCAGGCTCCACCCTCGCCAGGCAGCCTAGCGCTCCTCCCCGCGGAGGTTTCCCAAAACAGGCGGGGGGGCGGGGGCACAGGGACTGTGAGCGACCTCGGCTTGAGAAGCAGGGTGGGCTGGGGGTGGGTTCTGCACCACCTCCAGGTCAGTCACCCCATCTGCCAAGGGGGATGTGCCAAGATCTGTAAGACGGCAGTCTGAGCTATCACGCCCAATCGTCACATCTATACTGTTAGAAAGATGCTATTAACACCCCCAGGTCAAAGAAGGGGAAACTGAGCCATGAGGAACTTCAAGATCAGGAAACTGAGGCAGACTTGCTCTTGGTCACTGTTGGGCCGCAGAGGTAGGACCTGAGCTGGGTTGTAAATTTTCAGAATCCGCAGACACAGTGCGTAGCAGGTCCTCCAGGCCCTCTGTTCTCTGCGGGGTGAGAGCCGGTCAGCCCTTTAAGCAGCCTGAGCCTGTCACTGCGTTCCGTTATTAACCCTCCTTTCCTTCACCCTTCGGTGGCCCCAGGAGAAGGGCGCCCTCCGGAGGCTCTCGGGAGAAATGACACATAAGGCCAAGTCCTGCTGTCTGGTTGAAAGGAAAAGAAAAAGAACTTGGTTCAACAGACACTGGTCCCAGTGCCCCACGGGTGGGCTGGGCAGCGCCGAAGTACAGAGAGGGGCTGAGCTAGGCTCAGCATCTTCCGCCAGGCAGGGCCATCCTGAGATGGGCCTCAAGGGCAGCCTCAGGGAACATGGGGTCTGCCCTTGTCAGAGCTGGACAATGAGGCAAAGGGAACATCCCTACCACGGTCCCTCTGCCAGCCAATATTCTTTCCCATTGCAGCCTAACTTCAGAGATATGGAGCACTTCAGAGCAGTGGGGTGTCGGCTTCACTCTCTTACCGGGAGCTGGCAAGAACAAGGTGGCTGGTGGATGGCCTTGTCAGATGAGCAGCTCTTCCTCCAGCTGTCACCTACTGGGCCCTGGAAGGAAGTGCCCTTTCTCCAATCAGAAGTGGATCGAGGCCACCCGGAGTGGGCCTCCACTGTAGACGCAGAGCCCCTCCCTCTCCCACCCTGCTCCCGAAGTTCGCACTCCACTCTGACCTCAGGAAAAGGTCAGGTCTTGGCTTGGTGTCCAAGACCCTTGTGATCTGGCCTCCAGCCCACTCTCCCCACAGAGTGCCCAGGCTGTTCTGCCCAGCTTCTACGCTACTCCATGCTGTTCCCCTGTCAAGAATGTTCTCTCTCTGCCATGGTGGTCTCACTCAAGTACCCCTTCCTCCAGAAAGCCCTCCTGAGCCTCCAGGCAGGACCCCGCTCATTCCTCTGGGTAGCTTCCTGTCTGCCCTTCCTTTTTGGTCAGCACAGAGCTCAGCACTTTCACCCCCAGGCCCTAACTCCTATCTCCCTACCCCAGGCAAGTATCAATGTTCTTGGGGTCCCTTTCCCCACATCCCAGCTGGGCCAGAAACCTCAGCTCCAGCCTCAGGTTTGACATAGGGTGGGCTCTATATGTTTGCTGCATGATGGCAAGAACATAGCCTTGGGTCTAAGACCCATGTGTTCCTGGCTGTGTGACTTTGGAAAGCTGATATACCCTCTCTGAACCATACTCCCAGTCCTTGGCCTATCTATTTCCCTGAGCTATTTGGAAGATCAAATGAATGAAAAAGGCAGCGAGAGTGAGTGCTTGGCACATGAGCACACAGCTCCCCACACAGCTGTCATTATCACCAGTTTATTATTAAAGACCTCTCTTGTGCCTGAGGCTTGGACCCCAAGGCTGGGTGGCAGGCGAGCAGTGGGTGTGATGAACTCAGAGGCAGCCACAGCCCCTGGCTGACTCAGGCTGAGGAGATCCCAGAGAAAGTGGTTGCTTTATGGTGAGCCTGAAGCAGCCAGGCTCTGCTTTCTCCGTCCCACCCCCAAGTTCATTCAAACCGAGGCCACCGGGCCTTCCCAGCCCACTCAGAGACTCTAATCAGATGTGATAAAGGACCCTCCCTTGGGGGACCACTCAGCTGACAGCTGCATGACCTTGGCGACCCTCACCCTCTCCAAACCAGCCTGGGTGTGCTAGGTGGGGGTGGGCAGTGGCCTTACAAGGATCCCTGGCTCATCTTCCATGCAAGAGTGTGGGGGCACCTGTGTTTCTGAGCCCTACTTTCTCCCCAGTAACTGACCCACAGTGTGATGTGAGCCGGGCAGCACAAAATGGCTCCGGATGACACTACCAACCCCCAACTCCACCCCCGTAAAGTGGGTGTTATTATTTTTTATTTGATATGCTGGGAAACTGAGGGCCAGAGAGCAGAAGGTTGTCGCCCAAGGCCACACAGCCAGTAGCCAGGATTATGGCCCATGCAGCTGCACCCAGGGTAATCAAGGCCTCTATTCTCCAGGGGACCCCTGGTTGGTGAGGACTAGAAGGTTGTCCCCCTCCTCCACGTACCTCTGCCCAGCTGGGTGTGAGGCCTGGAAGACAATCATCAGTTCCGAGAGCTTCACATGGATTCAAAGGGCAGAAAGGAAGCAAAGCTCGGAGAACTATCTTGGCTTCCCTATGTCACACAACATAGGAGTAGGGTGAAATTTTGGCCCCACATCTCTGCTGTTTCCTGTCCCACTAAACTGCCTCCCTGTTGGACAGAGTTTTGGAATTACAGAGGCCAGGCCTTGGGGAGCTTAAAGGAAGGCCCTCTGGCCTCACAGACCCCTGGCTCTGGCGATCAAGAAGGGGTGCACCTGCCCTGCCTGGGCCCACCAGGCTGGCCTGGGCCCGTAGCTCCTTGCCAGGCCCAGATGAAAGTGTGAGGTCACTGGACCAAGCCAGCTCCCTGTCTGATCTTGCCGCCATGACTCAGCCCTACTTTGCTGAACCTCCCCTTCCTGGGGGACCCCGACAATGGCCCAGGCTGCCCGCCCGCCCGCCCGCCCGCCACTTAGGGCCTCCCTCCCTGAGTCACATGTAACTCCCCCTCCAACATGCTGTGTAAACAGCCTCCACCTCTTCCCCAGGCTCCCGGGGTTCCCACTGCTAATGGCCCAAGGCCAGGCTGAGGGATAGGGGTTCCCCTGTTGATCCCAAAAACACACCCCAAGACCAATCAGACGTGATACTGGGGGACTCTCTGACTTCAATAGGAAAACTCAAATTGAGCTTGAAAGCTCAAGCCAAGACTTGGATTCAAATCCTAGATTCTCCTTTGCTAGATGAGTGACCTTGAATAAGATACTGTTTCCTCATCTGGACAATAAGGATTAAAGAATAAGTTGTACCCCTAAGGATTCCACATGGGATCGTAGGTGCCTGGAGAGTGGGTAAGAGGGCAGGCAGAGTAACAAGCAGACCTGGATTCAAATGAATGAACCACTTCACCTCTCTGTGCCTCAGGCCTTCATCTGTAAAGCAGGATTAATGAGTGACTTGTGCTGTGATGAACAAATGTGATAATATATGAAGGGTTCTGTACAGTGTCTGGCACGTAGGAAGTGCTCAGTGGACAGGAGCCGCGATTAAGCCTTCAGGTCCTGGGCACACGTTGGACACAGGTTAGTGTCGGTGAAGACGGGAAGGTGGTGAGTAGGTGGACTGTGGTTCCTGCATTAGTGATCTATGACGGTAGCCTGCTCTTCAGGTGCAGAAGTCCTCTGCCAGCCAAGCCCTGAACTTCCGCAGCTGGAAGGAGAAGGCTCTCTGTGGAGGCTTTTCTGGGTCTCCTTCCACCCTACACTTTACGAGGCACCCACAGAGCCCCTCACACCATGGAGGGCAAGGCAAGTGCTCAGACAGGAGGAGGAGCTTGCCTGCAACTCAGTGGTGAGCTGAACCCACCTCTGTGGCTCCATGCCTCCCAGGGCCCTCACTCCCCAGTCTCAGAGAAGGCGGCTCTCTAGGAACTCATAGCACTCCTATGCCCACTAAAGGTTGGAAGGAACCCACAGACACCTTGTTTCCCAAACCCACTGGCAACAGAGTTCCACCTGCTACTGGCGTTTTCTTGGGAACACAGACCAGTAATGCAGAGCTGCCGGGCCTCCCACTATGAAGCCTTCGTCTCTGTCGCCCCATGATGCTCCCCAAACTGAGACAGCCAGCGGACTGCACAGGGACAGTGAGGAAGAGAGGCCCCAGGAGACGAACTTCAATGACCTCCCCTTCATATGTATTGAGCATATTGCTCAGAAGAGGAAAGAGAGGTTAGGGGAGGTTGTGGAGGTGATGAAGGGTGAAAAGACTGAAGCAACACCAATTCTGGAGTCGTGTGAGCTTAGTGTATGTTCCCCAACATTCTGGGACAAGCTCCTCAACCTCTCAGAATCTGGACAGGGATGAATTGCTATACCTCAGGGTCACTGCTGTAAAGATTCAGTAAGAATAAGACAACGACCATGCTCCGTCATTAGGTATAATCTGTAATGACTGTGATTACTACTTACCAAGCTCTTTCATATGCAGCCCTCACCAGGGACATGTGGCCATGACTGTAAGCACTTTATAGAGGGACAAATTGGACCTGAAGAAAGAGCAAAGGATGTGTGCCCCAAGAAGTGGGCCTTAGATCCAAGCCCATTTCAGCCTGATACCAAAATGAGAGCCCTCAGCTACCAGCTTGTCCTCAACAAGCCACAAGCTAAGACCTGGCAGTAGGAGCTGTGAATGAGTCTTGTGTGGATACTAAGAAGAGGGTATACCTCATGTCTTACCTGGAGCTGGGCATGCTTCCTGGGAGAAGTACTATTTGTGACTGAAGGATGAGCAAAATAAATCAAGTAGGATCAGAAATGATGAGAAATGTCAAATGCACAGAGGTACGGAGACAAAGAAGACAGCTCTGTATTCAGGGATGGCCAGCCCCATGGTCTGGTGGGGCTAAAGCCTTGGACACCCAGGTCAGCACTGAAGGGATGAGACAGGAAAGATAGCTCAACATTGGATCCCAAGCAGCTCCTGTGTTCGTGTGGACATTTGGCCTTGGTGAGACACTTCCCCTGGGTGCCAGGCTGTGTCAGAGCGCAGAGTTCCAACTGAGGCCTGGTTTTTATAGGAAAACAGCTCAAAAGTCTCAACATGCTTCGTGTGTAGTATGACACTGTATAGTGGGCCAAAGCAAATGGGGGTGACCAAAGTCAGCCAGGGAAATTGCTTGTCTTGGAAGAGAATAGGGGAGAAACTACTTGTGGGGCTCTGGTCCATCATATAAAGATAGCACAACTCCAGTAATACTCAGCACACAGACACAGACACACACACAGAGAGAGAGAGAGAGAGAGAGAGAGAGAGAGAGAGAGAGAGAGAGAGGCAGACAGACAGACAGACAGACAGAGAGACATACCACACCAGGAGGCCCACATTCTTTCCACCACAACCCACAGCAAGGAAGGGAGGACTCGGGGTGGCTAAAAGAGCACTCTTGCACCAAAGCTTTCATTGGTTCTGCCCCAAAGCTTCCCAGAAGCTTAAATACCTTTGACAGATGTGGCTTCTGACACTTAGGAAGGTTCCACTATAGCGTGCCCTTGACCACATGGTCAGAGAGCAATAGAATCAGACCAGTCTACCCAACTCTGCTCTACCTGTGGCCTGGCCCACGGCTAGGCCCTCATTTGTACCAGGTTGAGGGATGCGGGGGGATTTGAGCCTGAGTCACAGAGCTTTGAAGCTAGCAGCCTCAGAGGTTCCAGAGGTGGGCTGGTAGCTGACTCATTCCCACACCCTGAGCCTGCCTGAGGCAGAGGCTTCAGCTCCTGACCGCCCCACCTGCCAGAGTCCAGCTATGTCTCTCCTGGGTCACTTATGGCTCAGGATTCCCAAGAGCTGGGCGGGAAGGCCAAGGCCCATAGGCAAGAAGGTATCCCAGGCACACCTCTTCTCAGGAATGCCTAAAATCATAAAGGGAACTCCAGTTTGCCTGCCTTCTGGGCATCAAGTTCTCCTGATGATGCACTGAGCACTTATTTTTAGCTGACGTGGAATTCTAGAATGAAGTACTGTGCTTCTATGTAGCCAAGCCTCCTAGTGCCTCACTCCTTCCTAGAGGGGAAAGGCGCCCTGCTAGTGGGACTCTGGGTGCGCCTTGGAAAACATGGGTTCTAAGCAACAGAGTAGGTGTGGCTAAAAACTACTGCATGTCTTGGCTGGTGGTGGTCATGGGATGGAGGGGAAGGCTAGGGTTCCATCCCCTCCGAGTACAGGGGCCTAGGTCTCAGAGAGTTGCTCAGAAACCTGTGTCTTTAAGATCCAGGCCTCGCAGGGGACCTAGTCCTCCTCCTCCTCAAACCTCAGTTCCTCGCCTGGGTATAGGCCCAAGGGCTTTCCATTCCTGGGTTCCCATCTGATGTTTTTCTTAAACATTATCTCAGATCTTCACTGCTTTTAATGATGATATCAGACATAGAAAAGGACCTAGGCTCCCTCGTTAGAGGAAACACGTATGCTAAGACACAGGCTTTGTCTGGTGAGAAGTCATCTTGCTGTATTCTACTTCTCCCCTGCCCAGGGCCTGGACTGGGGATCCCAGAGAAAACCATGTATCAACGGGCTCATCACTTGTGGAGGGGTTGACTTCTCCCTAGGAAATAACCGGATAATGTCTCCAGGAAAAGCATACTTTGCCAGGCAAAGCTCTTCAAGCTTTGACCTTTCTAATCTCTCTTGTCTCATCTCTCAGTAAGAAGAATGGGTGGATCAGAGGCTGGCTTGATAGTGATATGGACAGGAGGATGCATAAAAGATTAGATAAGAGGTAGATAGAGGATGGATGGATGGATGGATGGATGAGTAGGCAGACAGATGGAGAATGATTGGATAGATAGGGTATAAAGCTGTTGGTCCCATAGTACATGAATAGAACAGGTAAAGTCCTAGTCCTTCCTTGCACGTCACTGTGTATGTCACATCCTTTGGGGCTTCATCTATAATGAGAATCATGAGCCCAGCCTTCAGACTGGTTTGGGGATCCAGTGAAATATGAATAGACTGTCGATACCTTGCAAGGGCTACAGACAAACCTTAGCCAGCGGCCTCTTGGGCATGGGCCACACTCTGTGTTTTGTGTTCAGGGACATAGATAGGAGACTGCCTCTGCTTTTGGACTCCTGAACTTTCCAAAGGTCCATGGGACTCTGCCTGGTTCAAGCAGTAAGGCGTCTTTGGAGAAGAGCTGCTGGGGAGGGCTCTCCTAAGGCTGGAGAGTCAGAAAAGCAACCTGGAGACACACAGGGTTCAGGCCTGCTTTCTAATCCTGGCCCTGCCACTTCTTGGCTGTCTGCCGTTGAACAAGTCACTTATCCTCTCTGAGCCTCAGTTTCCTCATTTAGTTACAGTTCCCAGTGTGACATTTAATAGAGCTAATAATGCATGTAAATCACCTAGCACAGGGCTTGGGATATGCTAAGTACTCAATAAATGCTCATATACACTATATTCCTAAAAGTCTAAGTAGAGATCCAGGCCCCTAGCACCAAGAGAGACCCCAAAGGCTTGTAGTCCAGAAATTTCCATCCAAGATGCTCAGTCCCGAAGTTAATTTTCCTGTTCCAAAATGTCCAAGACTCACAGGGCCACTTGCCCTGGCTGCTTTGACTTAACAACATCTGTTTTCAGCTAAAATTCCAACATTTCCGTGGGCCTCAATGACCCTGTTCTGATTATTCTTAGATTAATCACAAACAAAGCACATGAATTATTCCTTTAAAGTACAATTTATGTGGGAAATATAAATCTTCCCAAATGGGCCGAGGTAGAAGGAGGGGGAGAACCACCATGGGGTGTCCTTCAAAGAGGCCATGGGGCTGAGGGGAGCCAGGCCCACAGGGCTGAGGCTGCCCTTGTAGAGACTCAGCAGGACGATGATAGTGTGGGTGGTGGCAGGCCTTGCGGGCTCAGAGTGAGCTGTGGCTGATGGCAGGGGGCCCAGATCACCCACCAGAAAGAGGATGAGTGGCCCCTAGGCACAAGGAGGAACAGCCCAACCTGTAGCCACGGGGACAAGTAGTGATGGAACTTCTGAGCCCCACCCAAGTCCCTAAGCCCCCAGCCCTGGCCAGCTTTGGGGTCAGCACCTTCCTATCTTTACCCATGGGCTCCCAGCGTCTCTTCCCAGCTCCTCCCTCCACTAAGTAGCAGGCATAGTATATGCATACACCCAAGAGACTGTGTCCCTTCCATCAGGGCTACAACTAGAACTTCCTCAAAGCTGGTGAGGCTGGGAGCCCATGGGAGAAACGACTAGTTTTCAGAGGTGAGCGAGCAGAAGACCCCAAACTGAGCATGCAGCCTCCATTGGCAAAACTCCAAACTTGGCCAACTGGGTTCAAATGCCAGAGGCAGAGCTGAAAGCACCTCTTGCTGTCAGTGGGAAGGCAGGATGACTGAGGCCAGGAAAAGGACAAGACTAGTCTAGGGTCATATACCAACAACAGCAGAGCTGGGACTATGTGTCCTGGTTCAGGGCCTCAGCAGCAGCAGCAGACACCTGCATGGTCTTCACAGCTGGTAGATGGCTGCTTTGTGGTACCATCTTCCCCTTTAGTGCAAGGATCACAAAGGGACCTTTGAGGGACATAGAGAGACAGCCCAGGCTCACACCAGTGCTCTGGCCTTTCTGCCAGTGGGGTCCCTCTGAGTTCTTTTCTCAAGGGGATCCAGGATCCCAGGCACAGTTGGGCCCTGGGAGTGTCCCACTGGTGTGTAGAAAGAGTGGAGCTACATTAGATACTGAGAGAACATGCCCAGCCCCATTTCTGTCTTGACAAAGTTGTGCCTCCTCTAGGACCCCTGTTATCTCATCTACCACATGGGAATGAAGACCAGAGGGGACCTCCACAGGGCAATTCCTAGCGTCTTACCCAGAAACACACCTTGCCTGCCCTCTTCTTCTGCCAGTCTTTCCTCCCCATTAGTCTCTTTCTCAAACTGGTCTGGTACCCAACACAAGTCCTCGTTTGTGTGCAAAAGAGTTGCTTTCGAATTCTGACAAATTCTGACAGGACGACACTTGGTGATTCTGTGTCCTCCTTCAGCCTTTAGAAACATAGGCATGTAGCAGGGCCACCTGCTGGGTTTGGGGGTGCAGCAGGGCAGGCAGCTGGGCCAGGTGGTGGGGGCTAGAGCAGTGGGATCAGAGGGACAGGTCAGATAGCAATGGCAGGGACATGTAGCCAGGCCACCTAGAGGATACAAGGAGAGTATACCAGTCCAACCAGAAGGGGCTAAAATGACTGTTAGGGCCCAAGCTAAGAGATCCAGGGGGTTGGGGCTGGCTATTTTTAACTCAGCTTATTTTTCTCTACCTGGAAACCAACAGTGGGGTAGTTCCAGGAAAGCCTTCACCCCTGAGACCCTGCTCGCTCAGGTTCCTGGGGCAGGTCTCTCCTTGTCACAGGAGCCCTCCTTACCCAGCTGGAGCCCAGCGTGGGGAAGGATGGAAACCGGAGCCAGCTCCTGTGCTGACCCTTCGAAGCTTGGGCAGCAGCCTCTGCCCTGTCGTCATCCTCCTTTCACTCCAGAGAGGGATCCTGTCTCTGGCCCATTTAATTCTTCTATTATGTTCCCCAGACTTACAGCCTCTGGTTCCCTATTGTCCTGGGCAGGCGTTTTGCATTTGTGTAAAGATTAGACACGTTAGAACCATGCCTCTGACTCCCTGTGGTCTTTCTCTTTTACTTTCTCAAATCTGAGATGTTTCTTTCTTGCTAGCTGCGCTCTGCTTCCTTGTTCTCCAGCTCTCTCCCTACTTGTCTTTATCTGCCTCCCTGTTTGTTTTCCTCTCCACCCTGACCCCCGCCTTCTACCCAGACCCTGATTTTGCTTCTTTCTTCTCTTTCCGCCTCAGTAGTTTGCATTCTCCCTGCCCCCCTCCCCAGCCCTGCTTAAGTCTCTATTCAAACCCACCTCCCCCCACCCCCAGGCTAATACAAATGACTGGGAGCATTGCTCACCTCATTCCAGAAATGTTCTTCTGAATTCTTAGAGAGGAGCAACGTGGGAGAGGGCAGTGTGCCCCACATGGGGAGTCACTTGTGGTTTGCTTGAGAGGCCAAGATTGGACTCTCAGGGCGCACAGCCATGTGCCAGCAGCCTGCTTATGTGGCTCTGCTCGTCTCTGGGCCTCCTCTAGGGCTGGCGTGACTGACACCAGTTGGTAAGGGCTGCCTTTGGATGGCTGTGAGGAGGAGTCACAGGTGCCCTGAGCGCACAGTGGGTGCTCAGAAATGTTTATTCTCATTTCTACTGTGTCCTCATCCCAAGGGAAGGAGGACGGGCAACAATGTGGTCGTCTATGGGTTTGGCCCCACTTTTCCAGGTTCCCACATACAAGTGTGCTCTTGGATGCACCCTGGCAAGAAGCATAATTGCCCATCCCTTATAGTCACCTGTTGTCCCTCATGAATATCTACTATGGAAACAAAAATACTGACTATAGGAAGGAAAAACTGGGTGCCTGGCCTCACCATTAAAAGCAGACCTGTTGTGATTCATCCCCCTCCTGCAGGGAGCATTGGAGGCCTCCTACTGTGTGCAGGGTCACAGCAGTCCTCAAGAGTGCCAGGAGATAGGCTCAGTGCCAGGAATTAGGAAGCCCTGGGAATTCCTATTAGCCTGGAGATGAAATTCCCAAGAAGACACCCCAGAGATGGACTCTGAACCCGGCCTGGAGGATGCTCAGCTCAGTACCAGTGCACCCTTGTTCCCGTCTCCAGCAAAGCTTCTGGACCAACACAAAGACTGGGACCTGAATGCCAGTCCTCAGCAAGTGCCCTCCCCTGCCTTGCCTTTGGTTGCCCTCTCCCTCTTTTGCATGAAGTTGCCACTGCAGTGAACCAAGGTGTCCTGTCCTGTCCCAAATGGGAGACTCACGGGGCATCTTTCTGGAAAGGACTCTGGGGCTTCCTTTGTTTCAGTGGAGGCTGTGAGCCATGCAGTGCAGGAAACATTCTCTTCTGGCCTGTTTTGCAGATAAGGAAACTGAGGTCCAGGAGAGATATCTTTGGTTATAGCTGCACAGCTGAATAGCTTCCAGAAGAGAGCAACAGCCCTGCTCTGGGTCCTGAGATGGTGGGAGAGGAGGGGGTAGGCAGGACTTCCTGGGAGAGATGGGGATGAGACAGCCCAGGCTGGTCAGAGGGTAGGTGTGAGCTGTGTCCTTTACTGAGGAAAGAAGGCCCAGAGAGGGCTCTGACTCACCCAAGGCCACACAGCCTTGAATGGGCCTTTTACCACCCACACAGCAGAGGGGCATCCTCAGCCTGGCTGGCATTGAGCAGGCAGGAGGGATCTCTGGGAAGCAGAGGGGAAGGCTTGCTCACGAGACTTCCCCCTCAAACTCAGCTCTTGGCAAGGCCTATAGAGCAGCACCAGGAGAATAGAAGAGGAAGTCTGAGATACTTTGGGGGTCTCTTGGGGAAGTCCAGCAGGAATGAGAGGATACCTTAGAGGCTGTAGAAGAGCCTCAGGACTCCCAGAGGTGCTTCAGGCACAGAGGGAGGAGCGAAGTCTTCCCCCTTCCCCCTCCCCACAGAGTCTAGGGCGGGCCAGGCACCAAGGAGGAGGCGGTGTCCCTGGCTCTGGGCCCAAGGTGCAGCCTGGCGGGTGGGGTGGACCAACAGGGGCGGGGCACAGTGCCTGGTGCTATAAGAGGCAGCCAGGGCACAGAGGCAATGAGCTACCAGCTCGGCTTAGCCGCAGGACGCTGGAAACAGGCGCTCCGTGCTCCGGTTCAGCACCGTACCATACAGCCGCTATGGTCTCCGTGCTCGCAACAGCCACCGCCGCTCTAGCTCTGCTCGTGGTCCTGCATGAAGGTGAGCTGCCCTGCATGGCCTCACCTGCTGCTGCAGCCCCTGGGGCCTCCCGTCAGTATCTGCCCTAGAGTCCACTGAGAGGACCAGCAGGGGCTGCTGTGGCTGCGGTAGGCGCTCTGCATATGCACGGAAGCCGCGGGCTCAGGGCAGCTGCTGGCCCTGCCCATGGGGCTGCAGGGTTTTCCCGGGCTGGCCTGGAGCTACTGAGCAGTGAGAGTGCCAACTTCCTCGATCCTGCAGTAGGAGGAGTCTGGCAGGTCCCTACCTATGACCAGCTGGAGGCCCTGACCACCTCTTCACCTCTCTCTCCTTCCTGTGCATGCAGGGAAGGGCCAGGCTACCGCCACCCCGAAGCAGCCGGGGCTCTCACCCAGGGCCCGAGGCGCCCACCTGAGGTTTCGCCGTTGCTCCTGCAGCTCCTGGCTCGACAAGGAATGCGTCTACTTCTGCCACCTAGACATCATCTGGGTGAACACTCCAGGGTGAGCCTCCAGGGTACCCAGATGGGAGCTCCAAGGGTGGGGGCAGTGTGAGGCTACTGGTTTGCTGGGGCATCTCTGGCCCAGTCTAGCTTGCCCTGGTCTGTAGATGGAGACATTGGGCTAACCACAATAGAGACCAGCTATTGCTTCAACTCATGGGAGCTGCCAGAGTCAGTTAGAGGGCTGCCTCCCATGAATACAGTACTCAAATGGGCTGGTAAGAAGGTGCTGGCTCCACTTTCTAGATCAGGATGCTGAGGCTCAGGGTGAGTAGGTGGTTTCCCCAAGATGGATCACGCAAGAGAGTGATCGGCTGCATCCCAGGTCTGTGGATGCCAGGGCAGGTGCCTGCAGGGCCAAGGTGCCTCTGGAAAGACTCATACGATTAATGTGCGAGCCTGTGTCTTGACTGTGCCAGGCCCTGTGCCAAGTCCTGCATGTGCAGTATTGTCCTCTGTGTCCCCAGCCTCCCCATGAAGCAGGTTGTCCCCAGATGACTAATGAGAAGCCTGCCTGGGTTACCCGACGGAGCCCTGGCTGCTGTCTGCTCTGCCTGCACCCGTGCTGCCTCCAGGGCTCTGCATACCTCAAACTGAGAGAGAGAGAGAGAAAGAGTGTGTGTGTGTGTGTGTTTGTGTGTGTGTGTGTGTGTGTGTGTGTGTGTTTCCTTCCCCAAATTGCATAAGGCAAGAGAAAGCTAGCACGTAAGCATGTGTGGAGCTAATCTGCATCCAAATACTCTCAGGGCGGGAACCCTGCCAGTCCCTGCGTGCTGGGTCTACCTGGAGTCACCACAACTCCACTATGCCATCTAAAATTAGCTCTGTCACTCAGAGTGCTGATCTGACTTGCCTTGGGGACCTTGCCATGCCCCAGCCATCTCAGTAGATTAAATCTGAAATCAATCCGATACATGCACACACATGTGTGTGTACAGACCATCTCCCCATTTTTAAGTTAGCGCTCTAAAGTGTATTGGCCACTCCTCCACACAAGTAGTGCCCAGGTAGAGCAGCTCTGCTGTGAGCCTTTGTGGTTTCTTCTGTGAGATGGAGGCTTTTTCTTTTCTCCAGGGTAGATGGCAGCCTTTTTGATAACAAGCGGACCAGCCTGACTCTATGGGCTCAAGTTCCTACCTGGGAGGGGACAGGGGCTGGTAGGACTTTCCAGGTCCTGGCTACCAGTGGGACTGCAAATACTACCCCTTCCCCACCATGCTAAGAGCATTGCTGAGCCCCTCTGAGCCAGTGCTCAGAGCCCAAAAGGGCAGAGAATTGTCCAGGGCACTTGTGGCAAGACTTTTGACTTCAGTGGAGGAACTTCTTGAGGTCAGAGGCTGGTCACCATTTACTGACATCCTGGTGGCATGATTGGCTGTCTCAGTGTGCAGTATAGACAGCCCCTGCTCACCAATGGCCATAGTTTATCTAATCCTCTTCCTCTCTTTCTCTCTTCCTTCCTCTCACACACTCTATCTCTCTCTGTCTCTGTCTCTCTACCTCTCTCTGCCTCTGCATCTCCGTGTCTTTCTGCCTCTGTCTCTGTCTCTCTCTCTCTCTACCCCATACCACTACCTTGCTGGCTTCCCGCCCACAGACAGACAGCTCCTTACGGCCTGGGAAACCCGCCAAGACGCCGGCGCCGCTCCCTGCCAAAGCGCTGTGAGTGCTCCAGCTCCAAGGATCCTGTCTGTGCCACCTTCTGCCATCAAAGACCCTGGTAGGTGGACACCCAGCTTGCAGGGGCAGGAGGGGCTCCCAGGCTGAGCCTATCCTGGCAGCGGTGTGTCTGGGAAACCAGCAGAGGAGGTTTTTGGAAGCAAGCAGGGACCTGAGGCCCATAGGTGGCTCTGGAACATGAACAGTGTTCCTGCCTAAGAAACTTGTCACCCATGAGTGTCTCCCTCTGCCAGCTCTGGGACTTCTGAGAGCATTCATAGCCTCATTCCTGGGCAGGATAGGTACATTCCCTGGATGAAAGCTGAGGCAGCTCAGGCCCAGGGAGGGGACAGGACTCTAGTCAGGCTTCCACTGGGCTTTGAATTCCAATACTTGGTGACACTTGATGACACTTGGGAACTTCACAACTCAAAGGAAAAATCACTGTGGAGCTGGAAAGCTATGACACTGTGCTGGGGTGAGAGGAGCAAAGCTTTTCCAATTCTCCTTGCCTTCCTGGGCCTCTCGTTTGCCATCTGTGAAAGGGGTAGAGATTTTGTTTCTTCTTTCCTTCACTTGGACTCAGTTTGAAAGCTGGAACTGTCTCCCAAATCCCAAGCTCCAGTTCCCATGCTCATTTACAAGAAACTCCCCTTCTGGGTCTCAAGCCAGGCTCCATTCTTGCCTCAGTTTCCCCTGTAGCTGCAGCCGGCTGGGTTCTGGGAAGACCAGCCATCCAGCTGCCGCTTTTGGAGGCTAAGAACACATTCCTGGTAGCTCAGTTTTCCTTAGTCCCCACCCTGCCTGGGAAAGGAAGGATGCCAGGTGCACAGGGTGAAAACAGATCTGCTCCCAAAGGCAGGTGGAGTAGGGTAGGGGCTGGGCTGGGCCCTCAGCCAAGTGGCTTCAGGGCCCTGGACAACCCCTTACTTGGGTCCTATTGCCATTTATTCAGGGCTGAAGCTGCGACAGTCCCAAGCAACCAGCCCCCTTTGGGCATATTACAGACTGGCAAGACATGGACCTCCGACGGTGTGCTGCTCCAGAGGCTGAGGTGAGAGGCATCTGCCCTGATCCAGCTCTTCCTGAATACCTTGCACAGTTTCTTTATTCTCCATGTAAGACGGGACTGGGTCCTCATTGTCCTTCCAAAAGAACTGAGGCTCAGAAAGGCAAAGCCACTTATCCAAAGTCACATGTTAATGGCATCGGACTGACTCGAGTCTGTTTTTAACCTCCATGCTCTTATTTAGCTCTGGGCTTGTTTGTGCACTGTTTAGAGGGCTTCAGGGAAGGACCACAGTTGTTCTCTCAGGTGTTATTGAATCAAGCATCTCCCACGAGCTGGGGCTCACAGGGGCCAGCTGCCCAGCTTGCTTCCTCTTCACTGCCCAGACTGGGAGCTCTCCCTGGTGGCCTTGGTGTGGCTCATCTCAAGACTTAGCACCAGAAATGCCCACAGGTTTTTGTCCAACCAACTGTCTTAAGAAAGAAACCCCATCCCGACCATGCAGCAGAGTGGCCCAGGATATAGCTCTGGGAGCAGGGACGCACTGATTGGAACCCAGCCCTGCTGCAAATACACTTTAGGACTTCTGGCTGTGCTTCAGGTCCCTGTTTTGAAACAGGGAAGTAGCAGCATTGGCCCCACAAGGTTGTTGCAAGGTGAGATATGTTGACGTCCATGAAGCGTGCTGAACAGGGCCTGGCCCCCTGAGAGCTCCAGAGGTCTTGGCCATCCTGACTCTGCTTCTAGGGCTCCTCAGGGTTGGACAGTGCTGGGGCCCAGTGTAACTTCTCAGGGTTTCCCATCTTCGGGAGGAGGCATAACAAGGCAAGAAAAGGCAGGATAGTGGGATGGGCAGGATCCGTCCCAGGCATGTGCTAAGAACTTTCTGAGGATAAAAGAAGCCAGGCTAAGACTTTTCAGGGACCCAGCTCTTCAGAAAACTGGGTTTGCCAAAGGTGTGCTTGTCTGCATGGCAGTTCAGGCCTGTTTTGTATTTCACAGGCTGAGAAAGCGCCTCAGAGGGGTTGTGCCCTTTGCTCATGTTCCAATAGCTAGGGACTAAAGCCAGTCGTTTAGCTCCTGGGTCTGTGCCCTTCTGCCCAGGAAGAGGATGCTTGAATACTGCCAAGATCACAGCCAGGGGCTCAGCTGGGTTCAGTGTGTATGGGCTGAGCCACGTGAGGATTGGGCGGAAGCTGAGCAGGTGTAGTCTGGCGAGAGGGAAGTAGACATTTGTGCAAGGTGTGAAGAGGACGGGCAGGTGATGGGCGCTGTCTGGGCTGTCCTGGCTGTCCAGTCACTCTGACAGCTTTCCGTTTGAAACATCAGCTTTCTCAAAGCCCCCCTGGGCAGCTTCTAGGCCTGGGCTGGTCTGCCCTTGACATGCAGACCCTGCCTTCAGGATGCGGCCACCCTGTGACCCAGGCCAGCCCTAGTCCCCATTACCCTTTCCTTCTATGGGAGCTCTTGGACTGTCTGTATCTCCTGAGATGCTCAGTTGATCCTTCTCCATCTCCAGGGACATTTCCGCCGCCAAGGTCCGCTTTGCCAGGCAACAGCAGGAGGTGACGAGGGAGCCCAGGCCTGCACACTCCAGGCGGAGGAAAAGATAGCGCCGAGAGCTACAGGAATATTGAGAAAGAAGCCCACCTGCCTTGCGATGGGAGGAGACGGGCAGCTCACGGGAGACCCTCCCGCCTGTCTCCTGGCCTAGCCACCCAGACCCGTTTGCTGGGGTTGGCGCAAGCTCTGGCCTCCAATCTTGGTAGAGGGAGCTTTGCTCAAGGTAGCTCCATGCCATGACACTGCCCAGGAGAACTCTCAGTCCCAGGTGGCAGGGCAGCCTCTGGTGCTGGCTACTGGCCACAGCTCTGCTAGAAGGAACTGCATGAGCAATGGTGAATTCGGAGGCCCTGTCCTGAAGACTGTCTTGTCTGTTGGGCTACAATGCAGGAATCACACAGCGGGGCTCACTCACTTCTAAGCCAGTCCTGGATACTGGATAGCCCCATGCACCTGGCTGGCCTCCATCTGCCCTCTCTAACTGCCCCTTCCCTTCCTTGTGCCCTCCTGCCCTTGGGACCTTGCTGGTGAGAAGAGCCTGTTCTGCTTCACACATCTATATATAACTTATTTGCTCTAAGGACTTGGAGAATCTCAATTATTTATTTTAATGTATTTTGGGGGTCCTCAATTATTTACCTGAGCATGGGTTTGTAATAAACAAAGAAGTGGTATTCTGGTATTCTTCCTGGGCTGAACAGAGGTGGGAGGCTCCTTTCAGGAAAGGGCCAGAAGTTAAAAGGATACAGGAAGCATAGGGAAAGAGCCCCAGGTTGGTGACTGAAGCCCCATGTTCCACTTTCCCCCTTGCTGGGCTTCTTTGGCTACCACCTTTCCCTCTCTGGACTTTCGTCTACCATATGCTTACATAACCATCCACAGCTATGACATTGTACTTCTGGGACCTATATTCCTACCAGGCTAGAAACCAGAGCCCAGTCCTTCTCAAGGCTGGGGATTTAGCTCAGCAGCATAAGTGCCTGCTGGGCAAGCAAGAGACCGTGAGTTCAGTCCCTGGTATCCCCCCAAAAAAGGGAGCACATTGGAGAATGACTTCTGGTCCGCTGCCCTGTCCTCTTCCAGGGCTGACTGGGGGGAAGAGCACCATGTGGGTTCCAAGGCTGTGTGTGGTCTGGCACTGCCCTTCACCTTGGGCGCTGGGCTGTGCCCTGCTGGAGTTTGACACTTCTCAGACTCTAGAAGCCTAGGGCTCTGGTGCTAGGGTCACAAGTCCTGTTAGAACCTAAGACACAGCTCATCAGGGGCCCTGGGACAACTTACAGCCTAGACCGCTCCCAACAGCAGCTGCCTGAATCCACCGTCCCCCTTCCTAACCAACTCCTGTGAGCAGGCCTTGCCCCTTTCCCATGGATGGCCTATCCTGAAGCGGCAAGCTGTGACTTGAGCCAGTGCTTGGGAAATATTTATGGACTAACCAATAATTATTTACACACTCACCTCACCCTGCTGTGTCCATAAAACCAGTCCTGGAAGAATAACATGTTAACATGTGTTGAGCTCCTACTATATACTGGCATGCTGTGTACTTTATCAGATTAACTCATTTTAGCCTCACAATAGCCCTATGATACAGGTACTTTTATTATCCTCATTTTACAGATGAGGAAAATGATACACAAGGGAGGCAAATGGTTTTCTTCAGACTTCACAGCAAGTAAGTGGGTGGTATCAGCATTGGAACCTAGCTCTTCTGGCTCCAAAATCTGCCTTATGTTTGTACATAATAAATGTTTGCTGATTGAATTCACAGATCATCACTACAGCTTGCTCTTGCTTTTGAGCAAATCTCTTTTCTGAGGCTCAGTTGTTTTTTTTTTTTCATCTAGAAAATGGGAAGGAACTCACAGGGCTGGTGCAACTACTGAGCAGGTAAGTTATAGTGCTAGGCTGAGCCTGAAGAGAAGCAGAGGCTGCCCGCAAGGCTGTGAGTGGTGATCACATAATACACAGGACAGGGACAGAACCCAGGGACCTGCAGGGAGGGAGAGACTGGGGTCTGCTGGGGTAGAGAAAGGATGCTGCACAAAGGTGGCACTACTGTCACCTCAAAACATGAGCAAGGCTCAAATAAGTAGGGAGAAAATAGAGAGGGATTCCAGACTACAGAAAGAACAGCGAGTAGGAGCGGCAGAGGAGCCCCCTCCGAAAGAGGTCCTCATGGCCAGAGCAGAAGCCAGAAGAACAGTGGGAGATGGAGCCAGGGAGGCCTCAAAGGTTAAGGAACTGGATTTTGTCTGGTAGGCCACAGGGAGCTACGAAAGGTCAAAGCTGGGCTTCGGAAATAGGCTCTGGGAACTAAGAGAGGACTAAGAGTGAATGAGGAGTTGGGCACCAGGAGAAAGTCACCTCCACCCTGGTCTGGTGCAATGGGGTGGGCCAGCTCCTTCCCGCCTACCCCAGCCCAGGACCAGAACACACTCTCACACTTCAGCTGAGTCTGATGATGGGAGGAGCTGTCACTCCCTGGCATCAAAGCATCCCACTCAAAGTGGTCCCTTCTCCTTGGAAGCCCAAAAGCAGTCAGCCCGTGACCTGGCACGGCAGCCCCAGGGCCACATCTGGCAGGAGGTTTGACCTAGTTGTGAGGGTCCTGGTGAGAGTGTGCAGGAAGCCTGGGGAATCAGGCACTCGTGGATCTTGGCACAGCCTCCAGGGCCTGTTCAGGGTTCAGAGGTTGGCAACCTAAGTAACTGAGCAGTGATGATGATTAGAGGGAAGAGAGGAGGCAGGTCCAGGCACAGGTGACATCCAGGGCCTTAGGTCCGCAGTCCTGTGGAGGTCCCCACACTGCAGGGTCCCTGCTCCGGCCTCCTCCAGCCCCACCTCTGTTCACAGGACAAACAATTTGCAGAGCCAAGCATTAGTGTGTCCAGAGCCTGTGGCTGCTTCTAGACCACATTCCAGGCAGTGGAGACCAGTGGAGACCTGGTAGCAAGGGACAGTGGGGCTGGGGAACCAGAGCTCAGGACAAAGCAGAGAAAACAGCGTGAAGAGCCATTGCCAGGTATAGTGCAGCCCTGGGAAGAAAGTTTAAGTCATGTAGAACAAAAATCTCCCCTTCCCCTGGCTTTTCAGTTAGTACTTGATTTCCTTCCAAGCCTCTTTCAGTCAAGTTCTTGTTCCTTCCATTGGAGTCCTGGGCAAAGACATTCAAAGAGCACGACTCTGATTTATCCGGGTTACATATGCAGAAGAAGCTGGGCCCCAGGCCTGGCAGCCTAGAGCACATCCAGCCCTAGAGTCGGGCTGGGTTCCTGGCCACCTCCTCATGCCCCTCACCAAAGAACGAGTCCCGTGAATATTCTGTCTCCCTGTCTCTTCTTCTCTTTCTCTGAATAGAGTCCAAGGTCAGTTCAGCTATCATTTGCCTATTAAAGCCATAAATTCCTGGAACACAGCCATCCACTCAATCAACAGTGATAAATAATTGCTTCTGAGGAAGACAGACTCTCACAGGCTGAGAGAAGGGCCATTTAAGAAAACAGCTGAATAGGAAGATAACTCTAAGAGCTCCTGTTTATTGAGAGCTTACCATGCTTCCCACCTATTGTCCCCTTGCAGCAACCCTACATAACAGGCAATAATATTATTATTCCCATTCCACAGATGAAGTAAATGGTAGGTTGGGTATGGTGGTACACACCTGTAGCCCCTGGTACTTAAGAGGATAAGGCAAGAGAATCACTTCAGCCCAGGAGATCAATACCAGCCTGGGCAGCATAGCAAGACCTGTCTCTTAAAAAAAAACAAATAATGTTGGTAGACAAGATAACTGAGACTCAGAGAGGTTCAGTATCTTCAAAATCACACAGCGTGATTATGTCTAAACTGGAATTTAAAACTCAGGCTTTTAACTTCTAGGGGACAATCACAGCGAGAAACGGCCCTTGGGAAAGGGACAACCAAGGTTTCCTAGGGGAAGTGGCGGGTAAGCCGAGCTTCAAGTAGTTGGTTAAGTGAAGAAAGAAGATGAATAAGAGGGTTCCAGGCAGAAGGAAGCACATGCGTGATCTGAACCCTTGGACAACAAAAGGACTGGGGAGCCAAGAAAGGTCAGACGGGTCAGGGAGGAATGGGCAGTGTGAGCCCCTGGCTCCTGCCCTAGGGTGGTGCCCTAGTCAGGAGACACCCACAGCAGCTGTCATCCCACTGTGCTGGAAATGCCCCCTACCATCAGTGCTGTGCACCTCTGGCCCCGACATAGCTGCTCTTGGAGTCCCCTAGGCTGGCAGGAAAAACAGACAGAGAAATGACAGTAGGTGGAGCAGGCTGTGAACCTCCTGCTGGCTGGTGGTAGGCAGTTAAGGGTGCGTGGGGTTCCCATGTTCCTGGATGAGGACTAGCATCCCAGCTGAGGGAGCCGTGCCAGTGTGACTGGCCAGGAGAGTCCAGGCAAGGAAGCTGGCAAAAGCAGCCAGGGCCAGGCTGCTTTTATAGTACCAGGTCCAGGAATCTGATCCTGAGAGATGGGAGTTGTGAAGCTTGCTGAGCAAGAGAAGGCCAGGAAAGGAGCTGGCCTTGAGCTTCTGGCAGATCACTGGGCCCTGCCCAGGCCAGGGCTTCTGGCTCATAGGGGGCCCCCAGCCCCTCTCAGCGGAGAGCAGAGTGTGGGCCTTGCCTTGGCCTGCCAGGGATCAGAGCCAAGGGCCCTCGGCAGCTCAGAAGGGGCCATGTGCGGGCCCGCTGGGAGCCCAGGAAGAGGAATGCAGCCTAATTAATTCTCCAAAGCTCCCAGGGCCTCGCCTTGTGGGAGCAGCTGCCAGGACAGGCCTGCCAGGACGCCACCAGCCCAGCCTGTCGATCACTGGCTGGGGAAGCCAGGAGTACTGCAGGCTGGGTAGCAGCCCCTTGCTTCTAGGCACACATGTGCCCCCAAGGCCTTTAAAACTAATACAGCAATAGTGGTAAGAACGGCAGCCAATAGGCGTCCCGGCCCAGCCCTGGCACTGAGGCCCTCATCCTTACAAGGAGCAGCAAGATGAGTGACTATCTCCACTTTGCAGAGAGGAAGCAGGCTCAGGGAAGTGAACTTCTCTACCCGGGGTCAGGCAATCAGAAAACAATAGAAGGGAAGCAAGGGTTGTACCCAGGCCATCTCTGTCCAAAAGCATTCATCATAGCCACCATGCTGGACTGGCCCAGGGAAACTGAGGCCTGAGGAGGTGGAATGCCTTTCCTAAGGACAGTCTGTTAAAAAGGGATCTGGGGACAGTGAATGGAGGAAGGACTGGCAGAAGGAAGACTGCCTCAACTTGCATTGATTCCTCCTGATGGCGGCCTGGGGGATGTTCTTTCCCTCCTCAGCGGCTCACTACTTCTGGACAGGTGGGACTATCAGAAATGATCCTGTCTGTGTCAGTCATCTTTCTGTTGCTGTAACAAAATCTTGAGATTATCAGTTTTAAAAAGAGGGAAGGTAATCCCAGCACCAGGGAGGCTGAGACAGGAGGGAGCATCACAAGCTCAAAGCCAACCTAGACTACATAGTGAGACCCCTCAAAAAAGGATGGGGGAGCTTTGTTTTGGCTCAGTTGTGATGGTTTCAGCCTGTGATGGGTTGGGTCATTGCTTTGGACCTGTGCTGAGTCAGCACACCATGGTAGAAGCACCTGTGGAGGAAGCTGCTACTCTCATGGTGGCTGAGAAATGAGATGAGAGAGAAGAGGAGGGGCTGGGGCCCCACAGTCACCTTCAAGGCCATGCACCCCATGATCTAACTTTCTTACAGTAGGTCCCACCTCCTTTGGAGAACACTAATCCAAAGTATAGCACTATCTCTTTGGGTCTCCCCCTGTTTGCTCCCAGTTCTGCCACCCGAACCTGGTCCCAGAAGCACAGCAACAGTGAGACCAGCTGGGTCTCATGGTAGCTGCACCCTCAGAGATCCCTCCTCCTCCCTTCCATAGGCAGACCCCAGCCAACGGTGGTTCAGAGAGCTACACCACTAGCCTGGAGCACAGCCTCACAGCCAGGAAGCAGTAGAGTCAGAAGGACACCCAAGTGACCAGAAGCCCAGACTCTGCCCTTGCCAGAAGCAGGCTGAAAGGAGGACAGTGCAGTCATGTCACGTCCCCTCTGTGTCTTGATTTCCTTGTCTGCCATAGCAGGGATGAAAGGGTTGACACTACAGAATTATTCTAGACTTTGACAATAGGAATGGACCCCCCCCAAAAGGCATTTAATATGTGCCAGACACTGTCCTGAGTACTTTATTTGATTAAAAAATCATTTTCCTAAACAAGGTCTTATTCATGACTACATAGTACATCACTATAAAAGCGTTTCAAAATGTATTCATAACCCCATAGGTGCATATGGTTTCCCACCAAGGTACCAAATATGCCCCTTTTACATTAGGATTTCTTTAAGCTAAAGGCAAATTAAGAAGGCGTTCAGGCAGGAAGAGCTCTTTACCCTTCCTATCTGCCTAAAAGCAGGACAGAAGTGTTCCTTTGTAACGGAGCTTGCCCTCCCCCTGGACCAGGCAAAGAACAACCCTTAGCACTGAGCCCAAAGGCAGTACCAGATGGATCAGCAGGAGGGAACTGGCCTCCTTTCTCTTGTTTTGTCCCTCCAGATCCATAGTCCTTTGTTAAAATGATACATGAGCCCTTGGGTTTAACAGTCTTTGAGTCTTAGCTCCTTTTCTATGAAGATCTCCACGCATGTGAAAATTAAACAAACTGTGTGTCTTTTCTTCTGTAAACGGGCCATTTTGAGTTTAATTTGCAGACCCAAGTTCCAGAAATATGAAGTAGAGGAAAAAACTCTTTCTCTACACCACCAATAAAATAACACTGTGTGGTATGTTTATAAATGAATTTTTGTGTTTATTCCTAATTCATTTTTGTTATATGTTCTCATTGAGATATAGATACAGTATAAAATTTACCCCTTTAATGTGCATGATTCAGAGATCTTGACTATATCCAAAAAATTATATAATAATCAGCACTATAATTCCAGAGCATTTCACCATCCCTCAAGGAAATCTCTTACCCATTAGCAGTCACCACCCACCCCCAAGCCCTAGGCAACCATTAATCTATTTCTGTCTCTATAAATTTGCCTATTCTGAATGTGTCTTATGCAGTGTGATTAAAAAATAAAATGATTTTTTTAAGTTACTACAAGAAAAGACATTGCCATTAATTCTCCTCTGTTATGACTTGTGTCTAGATCTCCCCCCAAAGCCTCATGGGGTCATAGGCCATCTTTTCAGAGATGGCTTCATCTAGAGTGGGTGATGCTGGGATTAAGAGTGTGTGTTACTAAATTAGTCCACTGATTGGTTTGGCATGGCTCTGGCTGTGGATAATGGGAAGGCCCTCCCTGGGTGTGGGAGGCACCACCCAAAAGGCAGGCAATCTGGAAGGGATAAAAGGGAGAGGCAGGCTGCGATTGCTGTTTCTTCACTACTTTAGTGCTTGGCTGCCTTCTACCTACTGCAAACCGTTTCTCATCTGTGATGTCCCTCTGCTATGCCACCCTGCTTTGGAGCCAGCCAACTATGGACTGAAACCTCTACAAACTGGGAGCTGCTGTAAACCTTTCCTTTTTTAACTTTGGGTGTTGGGTATTTTGTCTCAGCAACAAGAAAACCAGGACACTTTCCAAATAGCCCTGTTACTTCATATATTGCCCATCATTCTTGGCACTTTTCTGAAGCTGTTCTGAAGTTCCGCTTCATGTGTCTTTAGTTGACTGTCATGACTGCCTTGATGTCCTGAATCTATTCAAAATGTACCATTCATGGTCATTTTGACTTTGGGAAAGACTCAAAAGTTGCACAGAGCCAGGTCTAGTGAATAAGAGTACACACCATGTCTTTATGAGCCTGCTTTTCGGTTGGATTGCACTTGACAGTACTTACCACATTTGTGGTCACACTTCAAAAAGACCCAAAATAGTACTTCCAGAACTGCTTCGGAAAGTAGCGAGAATGACAGGATAAATGTATTTGAAGCTAGGAGGAGTATTTTAAGGGGAATTAATTACAGTGTGTCCTTTATTGCAATAAATTTTAAGATTTAAACATTTATCATAAAAATTGGTCATACCTTGTAAATGGAATCATGCAATATGTGATCTTTGGTTTCTGTCTTCTTTCCATTAGCTAGTGTTTCCAAGTTTCACCTGTGACACAGATCACTAGGTAATCTTAATATATTTTTGTGGCTGAATAATCTTCCTTCAGGATAGGTCATATTTTGTTTATCCATTCACCCATAGACATTTGGATTTTTCCCGATTGCTGGTATAAATCTTCAGTGACTCTGGGACGATGCTATTTAGTACCATCCATATGGACAAAAAGACCAAGGTCCAGAGAGGTTAAGGAGCCCACCCAAGCTAGTGAGTAGCACAGATGGACTTTGCCTGAAGAATGCTCTGGAGATGATTGCTCTAACCACTGCCATACACTGTCTCCTCAGTCAGCTAAATTGATGTAGGTCAGCACATCAAGGAAACTGCTCCAGAGGAGGCACCAAGGGGCACTTACAAAGGGTTGCCTTTCTTGGTAGCATTTCTGAAGGTGGCAGAGTCAGGCAGGACCCCAAACAAGGTGGGGATCTTGGAATCCTCATAAAGAAGCTCTGCCATCTCAGCACACAGGAGTATTTCCCAGGAAGAGGATGTCCCTTGACATCCAGGTGGGCCTGCTCCTTCTACAGAGCATCAGCAGCCTGCAACTCAGAATTGGATTCTGGGAAGCCACAGCTGCCTCTTTCTTGGGCAGCAGCAGAAGGATCCGTGGGCGGGGTGAAGTAAGTGCTGTGGTTCTGGTTGGCACTGGTGGGCATGTGGTCTTGGGTAGGACTCTGCCTCTGGTGGGCTTCCATTGGTTAAATAATGAGTCAAGAAACATAATATGTTCTGTTTAATTATAAACATACCGTGATATAAGAAGAAAAGCTGTAGCTAACAAAGCATAAAGGCTATGGTGATATTGAGAATGTTTCCCCGGCCTCCTCACTCCAAAAGTGTGCAAATGGACTTTTTCCATGGATTTGGATGCATTGCTAGCTTTTTAGAGGTGTCTTAAAATAACAAACAGAAACATAGGCCTTGTTCTTCTGTGATCCACTGTCACACCATAAAACTCATCCCAGACCAGTGCACACAGATCTAACTTGGCCTTTGTTTCAGCAGCTCTTGAGGGCCACACCATGGATAAAAGTTGTTTACTCAGCCCTTGCCAAGGGTCCCGTTACTTGGTGTGGCCCAGTCTACAGTTGCATACCTGAGCTGCACTGAAGACATTTCTGTTCACAAAGTGCAGAGCGTTAGAAGAGAAATTACTGGGTCAAAGGACAAGCACCTTGAAAATATCCTGCCAAGCCTGGAGGGCCTGGTGGTGTATGACTGTAATCTCGGCACTCTGGGGGGCCGAGGCACGAATATCACAAGTTTGAGCCAAGCTTGGGAAATTCAGCAATTTAGCAAGACCCTGCTTCAAATATCAGTGCAAAGGCCTTAGGTTCAATCCCTAGTACTAGAATCAATCAATCAATTCAATTTAATAAATAAATAAATAAAGCATTCAGCCAAAAATAGGGCTCCAATGCACTTTTGTATTGCCTCTGGGAGCGAGCATCTGTGTTCTTACATTCCTTTCGATGCTGAGCTGGATTTTGTCTCTCACTGCTTGCTGATCTATGGGGAATGCACTCCTTGTACATGAATTCTGATGTGTAAAAGAGATGAACCCACTTAGATGCTTCTTAAAGTGGGTGAGAAGCATAGATCTGTCCCTTATGATCCAATTCCTCCCCAGGAGGGGGACAGAGGATCTCTCTAGTCTCTTTCAGTGCTAGTGCTGTTGGGCTGAGGTCAGACCCTTTGGGGCTGGCCTTTCCCTTCACCTCTCACTGCCTCTAGGAGTTTGGATGTAGAGGAGGGACTGGCTGGCTGTCAGCTGACTCCAGCTTCCTCTGAGCAGGCACCTCACAGGGACTTCTTATCTTCATCTCAAAGCATGTAGAGTGGAACCTTAAGTACCCACACTGATGGCTAGGTGCTGACTTTGCACTTGTCCAGGCTTTGCTGTGTCGACCCAGGTAGACCACTGTCCCTTCTGGGGCAGGTTCTAGGGTCCTGCTTCAGCTACCACCTTTAGGATGTCCCTCCAACATGTAGAATTGGCCCCCTCTAGAGGTTTCATATGCATTACATTCTTTAATTAACCCGGGGGTGGGAGGAGAGCTCCTCCCCAGATGGGTGAGAGTCTGCCAGAGGGGGACAGAGGAAGTGAGCACACCCAAATCCCTCCAGGGCCAGGAATCTGAGGCTTTTCTATGATCTCCATTTAGCAAAGTGACCTTGTACCAGTGGGGTCCCACCTGGATGAGACGAGACTGCATGTGGGCACGTAGGAGGCATTCATTCACATATGCACACATGTATACATAAGGGTATACCTGTATGTAAAATGCATTCCTGTACATGCAACTGGGGGCAGTCCTGCATGTCTCTTCTACTAGTTTTCGTGTTTTTTCTCACATTCACAGTGCATACTGTGCTCATGTTGACCTGTGTGAGTGTGACACTGAGTGCCCTCAAGTGTGTGCCTCTGCTAGGTTCAGGCTGCATAGATGTGAGCACATTTGAGGATACATGCGCAAGAGAATCTGTAATTGTGCCTGTGGGCTCATGGAAGTGGCAAAAACACATGCAGGAGAATGTGTGCAGTGTGTGTTTCTGAGTATGTATAAGAACATGTGAATGAAGTAAATATAATTGTGTACTGTGTGTCCACAAGCACGTGGATCTAGAGGTGTTGGGGGACATAAATGTGCATGGGCCCACCGCACTGTGACTCTGCAGGTGTGAATACACACAAGTGTACATTTGCACAAGGGAAGTGGAGCCACCCTCCACACTGCCACTCCAGCCTCTGAGAGCCGGGCACTTCCTCTACGCTCATCCCCACCCACCTGGCCTCATCTCTACCTGTGTCCACTGGGAACCATATCACTGTACAAACTCAGAAAACCTCATTTATTTATGTGTGGATTAATTATTTTAGCAATTAGCCAGTCATTATAATCCTTATTTATTTAAAAAGCAGACGATCATATCACAGATGCAAAAGTAAATGGAATGTGAACAGAAAGCCTGAGAGTAGAGGGTTTCCCACCTCCCGCCTTCAGGGGCTGTGGGATAACAAGGCTGCATCAGTACACCTAGGGGTCTGCAAGGAGCCAGAGCCCACTGCCCATCTCAGTGTCTGAGGCTGCCCAGCCCTGAACTCCATCTTCTCTCTCTGTGGTGCAGGTCGGGTAGGGAGGGTAGATCGGGCACAGCCCTGACCCAGAAATCAGGGAGCCCAGAGTGTCCCCACGCTGGTGGCAGCGGGCAAGCTCCTGCTCCCTTGCCACAGTTGTCTCTTCTATATCACCCCAAGCTCCTATTGGACGAAAGCTCTAAATGCAAGCCCTGACTCCTGCCCTGTTTCTCTGTTCACCTCACCCCAATCCAGGACAACTTCTACCCACATCCTCTCTTCCTGCGCTGCCTCTCACCTCTCACAAACTTCTACCCACCTCTCAAAGCCCATGCCTGGCCATTCATCTGCCTGTTTTCCTAACTGAAGTTTGGACTCCCTAGAGCAACATCAGGCTCACAGCATTCCAGGAGACCTACATCCTACCCCAACATGGCCTGGCTTAATACCAGTTAGTATTTGAAGAGTTGAGATAAAATGGGAAGGTGAGGGAGGGTGGGGAATCAATGCATAGCAATGTTTGGTCCAAACAGCTGGTCGCTTGGAGCCTCTAGACCTGTGAGTCAGCCTGATCCTTGCCCAGAGAAGGGAAGAGAAAGCTCCACTTATCAGTCTCCACCCCAGGCTTACTGCCTTTGATTTTTGCCAGGCACCTGCAGGTAAGTAACAGTTTTGTGCCATTTTATAGAAGCAACCCCTCCTGGCATAAGAAAGCAAGAAAGCCAAGACTCAAGCACTGGTCTCCAGGGCTATCCTCAGGCTCTCCGGACCACAGGCTTTTTGTCTTTTGGGGGAGTACCTTGCATACTCCTTGGCACTAAGCATGTCTTTGGGACTCAGCCCCAGGCTTTGCTGAAAGTGCCAAAGTTCAGAGTTCATGTCTCAGGAGCAGCCCTGGTTGGTGGATGGCGCACCTGGAGTGGTGGGCAAAGGCCCCAGCCTCCTTACTCCGTGGAAGGGACATGCCTGAGGCTGGGCCTATGGGATAGTCCCAGGTAAGCGAGGCCCCAGGTCCCCCCGCCTGCTGCTCAGTAGCTCACTTATATTGGCTTCTTCCCAGGTCTCACTTCCCACATCCCTGTAGCTTCCTGGACCACCTCAAAATATACAGCAAACACACTTTACTCTCCAGTCTGATTATAGTCTCCTTCTGGGACACCTCACACAAAATGCGAGGCTACGTATGCTTTAGCAGCAGGAACACGCTTGTTCCAAAAGAACCCCTGAGTCAGAGGACAAGGGACTCCTTCAGAGTCAGAGGCAGCAATGTGGAGCCAGGGGCAAGGCCAGGAGCTCCAGCTCCGGGGGAAGCTCGGCAGCAGCCCCACCTGGCTGTGTGTGGTGGGTCAGGCAGAGCATGTGGGGTGTGCAAAGGAAGAGAGGCTGGGTACAAGCACACCTGAAACAGTCCAGGGCCTCGGCCTCCCAGGGGAGAGAGGAGGCTGTGGCAGTAGGCCCCACTGTGGGTCTGAGCAGCTCCGGACCCTTCCCTGGACCTCAGTTTCCTGCTCATAAAGTGGTTCAGGGCCTGGGAGCGGTGAGGAAGGGAAGAGTCTCAGGGCCTGTCCAGCGCTCCTGCCAGATAGTCACCAGCATGTAAAGCTTCCAGAGTAGAATCTTGCTCTTTGTCCCTGCACACTTTGAGAAGAGAGAGTTCTTTGACCTAGAGGAACAAGCTCTGATGGTAGAAATTCAAGTGCCGGAAAAGACATAGGTTGTCTTTGGCAATAGCCTTCCCTCTACCTCTCAAATCTTCCCAGGTCAGGTCGAAGGCAGGCAGCCTCAGGAAGTGAGAAGAGCAATTTTCAGAGCCAAATGGACTTGAATTCAAATTCATTTGGGGAAGTCCCTTAAACCCAAGGAAGTCTTTTAAACTCTTTGAGCCTCAGTTTCCCTGGCTATAAAATGGGTCGACAATGGACCTAATAGGCCTCTGAAATCTCCTTTATTCCTTAATAAGGTAAAAAGTAGCTCTGGTTTCCACTAACACAGGAGGCAATGAAGGCCCAGGAAGATCAGGGGGCACTAAGGAAGCAGCCTTTTCTCAGTGGGGTAGAATATGGCCCACTTAGCCCTTGTCCAGGGAGTCCTATACCTCTCAACCCAGCCACCACCTAGCCACAAGCACCCTCCACTCAGGGCAGCCTCTCCCCTGCCTGTCTCAGGCCTGACCTGAGTCTCACCCACTCACCCTTTTCCTGTGCCTGGCAGAGAGGGAACTGGGCTGGGCCTGCTGAGTCAGCCCTACCTGAAACACCTTTGGCCTCAGGTATCCCAGGAGCTGAGCCAGGAGATCAAAGGGACCAAATTATGTACAGTCTGCTCCTACCTCAAGACGCTGTCAAAGCCTCACAGCACCTGGGGTAAGCAGGCATGTCCAGCTACAAGGGGAAACTGAGGCCTGCTGACTTCAACATGGAAGGAGAATCACAGGCCTCCATTAGGGAGAAAAATTAAACCAAAGCAAACAACAAAACAACAGTTCTACTCCTAGGTATATATCCAAAACTCATGCCTAGATATGTTCCTTTTCTAAAAAAGTATGCTAGAATGGTCATCGTGACACTATTTATCACAGCTCTAGCCAGAAACTACCCAGAAACTCAGCAATAGCAGGAAGACTAAATCGAGCCATAACTGCATAAAACCACATAGATGATCTGACAAACCAAAGGTACAAAGCTGAATAGTATGTACCATCGTATTCCATTTGTATGGTTTTAATGTAGGTAAAACTAATCTGTGATATTAGAAGTTAGGATGATGCTTTGTGCTGAGATGAGGTGGGGAGGCTCTTGAGGTCGTGGTCATGATACCTTAGGCAACAGGGTTCAGAACAGGTTCCTAGGTGCTTATGTGAGACAAAAAATTGGATGTGGGGTGGGGTATTTTTAAAAAAGCAACGAAGTTTACTAAGGTGATGGAAAGCTCAGATCGAGAGGCTTGTGCTTGCAAAAGGAAAGTAGCACTGGCACAAGGGCATAAGGTGTAGGGATTTAAAATGTGACAGCTCTCCGGCGCCTCCCATTGGAGGCTTCTAGAGCGTGATTGACATGATTGACAGGAGAGTGAGTCATGTCAGCTGCATTTACTGTGCATGTCCTTTCCCATGATTGATCCTGTACAAGAGGATATAGTCCATGCACATCAACCTTCGATGAGCTCCAGGTGAAAAAGTTTACGGCAGGTCATGGTGGCAGGCCTGGTGCACACAGATCCTGGTTTGAAGTTTGGGAATGTTTCTAGTGTAGGCTCAAGGGTCTTCACTTTCCTATCTTTGCTTCCATGTCGTAAGCCTTAGGACAAGGGTGTTGGAAGGAATTGCACAGATTCAGGTCAGTGGAGGGGAGTGGACCCATAGCCCCAGTTCACTATCTTATATTAGTCATATTCTGTTTCTTGGTCTACATGCAAGCTATATGGGTGTTTTCAGTTTGTGAAAATTCATTAAACTGTGTGTATTTGTGATTTATATTCTTCTGAATGAACATTACACTTTTGAACTCTGTACAAGTGGAACCTTAAGGCATGCAGTCTTTTGTGTCTGGCTTCTATTGCACAACATTTTTGTTGAGAGTCATCAAACATCACAATGTAGTGTTCATTTCATTGCTGCATAGTATTCCACTGGGTGAATATTCTACAGTTTGTTTATTCTACTGTTGATGGATTTGGGCTGTTTCTAGTTTGGAGCTGTTAGAAATAGTGCTGTTTTGAACATTTTGCGTTTCTTTGACAGGCCACATCTTCCTTTGCTCTATCTGTATGGCTCAGGTGGGGCACCTGTTATACACCCAGGCAAGAGGCCCCGTGAACAATTCCTGGCCAGTCACCGAGAGCACCCATGCTCTGGGAGCAGCTCCTGGATCAAGGATAAACTTGTCCCTTATCCAGGCCAATAAGCATCTTCCCTCAGACTTTTACTAGAGCTGTCTAGAAACTCTTCTGAGCTCATGAGCTGAAAGGATAAGATCACAGCAGTTGGGGGCATCTTGTATGAAATGAAGAAATCTAACAAGAAAAGGGAAGAGTCAAGCACAGCCAAGAGATGGAAAGGGACATAGCATTAACGACATCCTTTAAACAGCCAGTGCAGCCTTGTCTGAAACCCCTGCAGCTTCCTGTTCACTTGAGCCAGTGTAAGGTCTGTTGCATTTATGTCTGGGCAGTTTCTGTCACTTGAAGTCTGAAGAGTTTTAATTAAAATAGTAGGTGAAAATAGTGTCAAATCCTTTCTGCACCTTCACATTCCAGGCATACGTAGAAATTGAAGGGCGTTTCTTTTCAAAGCCAGTGCAGCTGGAGTGCTGTGACAAGGCAAAGATCATGTCCCACTGCCCTTCTGTGAGAAGTGGCCACTGAGGAATGTAGGGTAGAGCTAACACTGTCAGCAGTTTGTGTCCAGGAGATCAGAAAGTCATTCATATTTGAAGGACTGAATCATGGCAAGCTGCCCTTTGTCTCATTTCCCAAAGGGATCTAGAAGGTGGGGAAGGAGAAAGCATTTTCTGACCAACAGTTCTGAGCCCTTTTAATCACTTTTTCACTTGCTGAAATGAGGAGTCAGAGCCGTATGGTTTTAGTTACATGTGCACTTTAGCATCCCCAGTACAAACAGGTATTATTCAATAAATAATTAAGTTCAACAAACAGCCTTCATGTTCATTAATAAGGGTGTGTTAGAGACGGGCGTGGCAGTGCATTCTTACAATCCCAGCACTCTAAAAGGCCAAGGCAAGAGGGTCAAAAGTTCAAGCTTAACCTGAGCTATTTACCAACTTAATGAGAATTCTGCCTCAAAATTAGAACAAAAAGTTTTAAAAGCCTCTGGCGACGTAGCTCAGTAATGCAAAAAACAAGAAAAAAAATTAAATTAAATTTTAAAATAAGGGTGTTTTAGTCAGGTTTTCATTCCTGTAACAAACTACCTGAAACAAAACAATTTAAAGGAGGTAAGATTTATTTTGGTTCATGGTTTCAGAGGTTTTAGTTCATGGTTAACTGGTTCCATTGCTTATAGACCCGTGGCAAAGCAGAAGCGTCATGGCAGAAGAGCATGGTGAGGAAAGTTGCTCATCTCACAGCACCCAGGAAGCAGAAATGGCAAGGTCTCCAGAGAGGAAGGGGTGAGGGTGAGGTGACAAGATATAGTGCCCAAAGATCCACTCCTTTCAGCTAGCCTTCACTTCCCATTTCCACTGCCTCCCAATAATGCCATTGAATTATGTTACTATCAGTGGATTAATCCACTTGTAACCCCTTCATTTCCCAAAGATCTCATCAGCTATCAGACAAGCCTTTAGCACATGAATTTTAGGAAGCATTTCAAATCCAAACCAAAACAAAGGGTCTAATAGAGTACATGGAGTTTTTTTAAAGTAAGGTAGGACTAAGATATATTTTCATAGAAATATTTGATGGTTAACCTCAGTTGTCAATTTGAATTGCAAGTCACCTAGGAAACTTGTAAAGCACATTTCTGGATGTGTCTTTGAGAGTGTTTCCAGAGATGATTGGCATGCAGGTCAGTGATTTGAGGAGGAGAAGGCTCTTACTCAAAAGGCTGAGGCCAGGATAGAATAAAAAAGCAGAGGGGGAAACTCACATATAAGCAAGTTCAAATCTTCTTAAATGATAAATTCTGATGTGTACATCAGACTCCAGATTATTCAGCCTTTGAGCGCAAATACACACCAACCACTTCCAGGGAACTTCCAGGCTTCTGCCTCATCCTGGGGCTGCATCCTTGGTTCTTCTTATTCTGAGGCTCCCAGCTTCTTGGGCTGAGAAGCTGCTGGTTTTACCAGCTGTTCACTGCAGCCTGCAGATGGCCATTGCTGGAGTATCTGGTCTCTGATCATGGAGGTTAATCTAATCAGGTGTAATAAAAAAATAGTACTTACTGCCAAGTATCCTCCAATGATAGGGTGGGAACTTTCAGTATGAGAAGCTTGCATCAAAACTCGGTAAGAATGTTTGACAAGTTTCGACTTGGTGGGTGCAGCAGTTGGTTGTGAGCTATGATTGAGAGGAAGTGTGTTTTAAAGCGTGCAGTAAATCATGGTTCACAGTGAATAAACATAAAATTTTGTCAATTTCATTGGAGTTACGTGATCATGCTGCTTCTGATTCCAGCATTTTAAGAAGTGTCATCATAGGAGATGAAACTTGATCTTTGGTGATGATCCTGAGACCAAGATTCAAAATTCTCAAAACAAATCATCCAGTTCATCTCATGTGAAGAAAGGGCATCAATTAAGCTGATGTTGATTGTGGTTTTTTCTACTTTGATGGAATTGTGCACGTTGAGTGTGTACTCAGGAACACTGCAGTGAACTGTAATATTATAAGGACTTATCAGAACATTTAAAAAAACTACATGTATAAAAATGACCTGAGAAATGGGCAATGGTGTCATCCTCTGCCGTGACAGTGTTCTGTGTGACATGTCGCTTCTTGTATGGTGATTTCTGTCAAATAAAAATGTTATTGTGTGTCCCACCCACCTTCTGAAACTATGCAACTTCTGGCTCTTCCCCCCAAATCAAAATAACCATGAAAAATAAAATTTTTTTAATTAATTCAGGACATCAAGGTGGACATAACAGCACAACTAAAGACATTCATGAAAGAAGACTTCCAGAACTGCTTTAGAACACGGCAAGAACAATGACATTAGTTTGCTTGAAAAGAGGGAGAATATTTTGGAGGGAGATTCATGGCAATGTGTGTTTTACTGTAATAATTTTTTCATTTAAGCATTCATCATATTTTTCTATCAAACTGAGTATCTTTCATTGGTTTTGTACCTCTAGAGAAACTTGGGCAATAAAATAAAAAATAAAAACCAAATGCCTTATCATTAGTAACAGGCATCATTTGTATGCTTAGGTGAGTGGCAGCTGGGAATAATAATGATTGGAGGCAAGTTACTCTTTCTGGGAGAAAGACTCAGTTTGATGTAAGCTGTATCGGGGTGTTTGAGCTGGGTTCTGTGAACTGGAAGCTAAGTGTTGTCAAAGTCAGGCAATGGAAAATAGTGTGTTAGTCTGTTTTCCTTTGTTATAACAGAATATAAGACTGGATAATTTATAAACAAAAGCTTATTTTTTTTCAGTTCTGGGTAGTCCAAGGTCAAAGAGCTAAATCTGGTGAGGACCTTTACACAGGCCCCACAACACAGCAGAGGGCATCACACAGTGAGAGAACATGTGTGTGTGGGAGAGATGGGGGAGAGTGGGGAGAACACACACCAGAGAGGGCTCACTTTTATCATGAAGGCACTCCCAACAAGTAATGGCATCCATCTAATCATGACACAATCACTTCCCAACACCATCACAGTAGCAATGAAATTTCAACAAGAGTCTTTGGATAGGACATTCAAATTGTAGCATTCTTCCCATCTCTCTTCCTGGCACAATGTGCTCTTATCTCTTTCACATACAAAATACATGCATTTCATTATAATGGCCCCCAAAGTCTTAACTCATGCCAGAATCAACTCCAAATCCAAAGTCCAGAGTCTCATCTAAATCGGATATGGGTGGGACCCAAGGCATGATTCATCCTGAGGTAGATTCTTTCCAGTTGTGAGTCTGTGAAATCGAAACAAGTTCTCTACTTCCAGAATAGAATGATGGGAGAGATAGACGATAAGCATTCCCATTCTAAAAAAGAGAAATAGGCAAGAAAGGAAGGGTAACTGGTCTCAGATAAGTCCAAAACACAACCAGGAAAGTTACATTAAACCTTAAAGTTTAAGAATGCCTTGTTGCTTCCTGGACATACTGGGGCAGAGATTGCCCCCCGCCACGGGCGGTACCCTGATGGTTTTGCTGGGCTGCACCCAGGCAGCAGCTCTCATGGACTGGAGTCTCATGACTTCCTAGGCTGGCACAGCATTTTGCTAGCTCCACTGTTCTGGGGTCTGTGAAGATACCCTCATTCCTGCAGCTCCACTAGCCATTGCCCTAGCAGGGATTCTCTGTCAGTGGCTCTACTCCCATGGCAAGTTTCTTCAATGACCTTTAGAATCCAGGTAGAAGCCTCCATGTCCACAGCTCATGAGTTCTGCACACCTTCAGACCCAGCACCACATGGCTGCCACCAACACTTACTGCTTGTGCCCTCTGGAGCAGGGGGCAGAGTCCCAAGGTCGTCCTGGGCAGGGAGCTTGTGTAGAGCACCCTGGTTATTCCTCAAAACCATCCTTGTCTCCTACAGTTCTGGGCCTGTGGTGGAAGGGGTAGCCTTGAAGATCACTGAAATGCATTTAGTCTTTCTCCCACTGTCTTGAGAAACAGCACCCATATGCCTTTGAGTTAGGTGAATTTTTATTTTTTATACAGGGTCTCCATATATAGGTCAGGCTGGCCTTGAACTCACTATGTAGCCCAGGCTGGCTTCAAACTCATGGCAGTTCTCCTGTCTCAGCCTCCTGAGTGTTGGGACTACAAGCATGTGCCATGATACCCAGACAAACCTGAGGAATTTTTAACAACAGTGTACTTGGCCATATTCTCTCCATAATGTACTTTTTCAATCCTTATGTGGTTGAACTGCAAAGTTTCTAAATATCTTCTCTTAATTATAAATTCTGCCTTTAAATAATCTCTTTTCTCTCCCATTTCACTGTATATGGCTACAATACAAGGTAGCCAAATACAGCTTTTTCAGTATTTAGCTTAGAAATGTGTCCCCCCAGCTGCCATAGTTCATTTCTCTTAAAGTCTGCCTCTCACAAAGCCTCAGGCACTGATGCAAGATCTTTGCTACCGGAGAACAAGTATGGCCTCTATTCCAGTTTCCAGTATCTGTCCTCATCTCCATATGAGTCTTCATCACAATTGTCTTTCCCTTCCATAGTGCTACTAGCATTCTGGCCATGACCACCTATACAATCTCTAAGAAGTTGCAGACTTTCCCTTATCTCTGAGCTCTCACCAGAATCACCCTTAACGCTCCATTTGTGGCAATCTTGGCTTTCTCTATGCTATTCCTGCAGATTAGTCCAGCCTCTACACATGGCTCAGTCCCAAAACCACCACCACGTTTCAGGTGCTTATTGTAGCAACTGCCTTACTTCTCGGTACCAACTTCATCCTAGCCTGTTTCCTGCTGCTTTAATAGAATAATACAGGTAGGACAATTTATAGAGAAAAGAAATACATTTCTAAGCTTCAGAGTGTGAGAAAACCAAGGGGAGAGAGCCTTGTTGTGATGTAACATGGTGGTGGGGCATCACATGAGATCACGTGACAGGGGAGGGGCAAGAGAAGAGCACATCGCAGAGAGCACACTTTATAATAAACTCATATCCCACAATAATGGCATTAATTCATTCATGGGGGTGGAGGCCTCTTGATTTAATCACTCCTGAAAAGTCCTATTTCTCAGTGCCATTTCTTTGGCAATTAAATTTCAATGTGGGCTTTTTTGGGTTGGAGGGGCATTCAGACCAAAGCAAGTAGCCAGAAGAGGTGGTGCATGCCCGTGGTCCAGAACTTAGGAGGCTGAGGCAGGAGGATTGTCGTATGTTTGAGGTCAGCCTGGGTTACATAAGCAAGTTCAAGGCCAGCCTGCACTGCATAGTGAGACCCTGTCTCAAAACAAGACAAGACAAAACAAAACATAGTAGGTTACCTTCCTGTTCAAGTGTCTCATTTTCTTAGTCTCCAAGCATTCGATTCTGTCCAAGCTGCCATCACCTGTGTCATAGGTGGAAGCTGGCATCTATTAAAATTTAGGCAAGGGCCACTAGAGGAACTGGGTCCCTGAACATGCATAATGAGGAATTCCCTGAGGTCCACTTAGGACTTTAGGAACATCTTGTCACTGTCCAGGGTCCTGAATGGCAAGACTCAGCATTCTCAGTGGCCACTGTATCCTGCTGTCCAGACACTGGAATATGAGGGCGTCTTTTCCATGCCACACAGGAGATAAGTATGTCCAGAGACATATCCCTTGTCCTCTCTTGGCCTGAACTCCCCATAGGACGTTTGAATGTTATGCCCACATCTTAACTCCTGGAACCTGTGAATGTGACCCAGAAAGAGGGTCACTGTGTGTGTAATTAAATTAGAGATCTCAAGATGAAACCATCTCAGATTCTTTGAGTAGATCTTAAATCCAACGACAAGTACTCCTTTCAGAGAAAGACACAAGAAGATGATAGAGGCAGAAATTGGAGTGAAATGGCCACAAAGAATGCCAAAAGCCACTAAAAGAAGCAAAAAACAGATTTTCCCTAGGGCCTTTGGAGAACACACACCCCTATGGACACTTGAATTTTGGACCACCAAGGCTGTGGTCATTTGTCATGACACCCCTAGGAAACCAACACACATGTGGTCCTTTGTCCTCTACTGTAGGTGTGGGCCACCCATCCTTCAAGACAACATCCTACGTGGCCTACAGTTCAGAACTAGGCAGGACCCTCCATTTGAGGTTTCTATAGCTCCACAACCTTCCCTGGGCCATGGGTCAGAGGACAAGGCGGGGCACTGGGTCCCTCAGGCAGCTACTTCACCCCACTTTCCCCTCATATGTACTTGTTTTCCCAACTCCTTTGTGTTCCTCTGAGAAGTACAAGGATTTCCTATTTCTCCCCAAGGTAGATGAGGACTTTCCTGAACTCTCACACCTTAAATTCTGTCAACATGCAACTTAGGTGAAACTCCACATTCAATCCTCCAAGTTTGCTTCTCCTATCTACAGGAAAGCTGTGGGACCAGAAAGATCAGCTTTCTCTGTCTTATGGTAGACGATGTTGATTCTCTAACATCTATTTTCCCAGCTCCTCTTTTTTTTTAATCAAAATACTAGCATCATTTTTCATAAAAATCAACATTTTGATTCTTATATTTCTGTAGAAATACAAAAGACTCACAATAGTCTAAACAACTTTGATAAAGGAACAAAATTAGAGCTCCAACCTTCCCTGATCCCACGACTTATCACAAAGTTACACCAATCATGAAAGAATGGCATTGATATCAAGGTAGACAAACCACTAAGGTGTCAATATGATGTCCCAAAACAGATACCCATATAACAGACAATTGATTTCTGGCAGAGATGCAAAAGCAATTAAGTGGCAAAAGGATTGTATCCTCAATAAATATACTGGAACAACTGGATATCCACATGCAAAAAAACCACAAATCTTATACACATCAAAAATTTCCTTAGACATCCAAAAGTCAACTCAAAATGGGTCACAGTGGGTGAGTTAAAGTAAAGGCAGGTGTGACCTGAGTCATTGCTTTGGCTGAGGTCATTTTCTCTAGGACAAAAAGACTGGGATGAGGTATAGAAGGGAAGGCAGAACCTACAGAGGAGTTCAGTGAAGGGAGGCATTGAGTTTGCTTCTGAACGGGCCACATGGATGGCCATTGTGCTTCTCTTTTTTTAAACCATCTTAAACATTATATATATATGTATATATATATATATATATATATATATATATATATATGCATGAAGAAAGCACGAGGTTGTGAGTTTGATTCCTGGTACCAAAAATAAATAAATAAACATTTTTTTTCTTTCAGCTTATCACACTAATGAAACAATTACGATGTTTACACATGCATGTCTTATTTATTTCACTAATAAGTACGTTCTCAAGGCACATCCATTTACTATAAAAGTGTCCAATTTATCATTCTTTATGGCTGAGTAGTACTCCATTGTATACAAATACCACATCTTATTTATCCATTCCTCAGTCAATGGGCATTTAGGTTGTTTCCAAGATCTGACTACTAAAAATTGTGCCATATAAATATGGGTGCATATATATCACTGTGGTATGATGTTTGTAATTCTTTTGGAAAGATATCCAGAAGAGCAATAGCTGGGTCAAATGGGACCTCCAATCCTAGTTTTTTGAAGGATCTCCACACTGATTTCCACAGTGGTTGCACAGTCTGCATTCCTACCAACTATAGAGAAGGGTTCCTTTTCCCTCACAGTCCCTCCAGCATTTGTTATTGGTTAATTTTTTAATACTAGCCATTCTTTCTGGGGTGGGGTGAAATCTCAGTGTTGTTTTAATTTGAATGGCCAGTGCTGTTGAACATTTTTTCATGTATTTATTTTCTATTTGTACTTCTTTATCTCAGATGCCCATTTTTGGATTGGGTATTTAAAATTGGGGGGACTGATTTTTTTTTAGTTCTTTATACATTCTTGATAGTAATCCTTTATCTGAAGAACAGCTGGCAAACATTTTCTCCCACATTGTGGGTTGTCTCTTCACTCTCTTGATGGTTTCTCTTGCTGTGAAAAAGCTTTTCAGTAGGATGAGATATCATTTGTTGATTCTTTGCAATAAGTCCTTTGCAATCTGGGTTTTATTCATAAAGTTCTTGCTTACACCAACATTTTCAAGAGTTTTACCTGCTCTATCTTCCAGCAGATTTAATGTTTCTGTTTTAATGTTAAGATCTTTAATCCATTCTGAGTTTAGCTCAGTACATGGTGAAAGATACAGGTCCAGTTTTAAGTTTTGGCATGTGTAAAGCCAGTTTTTCTGATACCATTTATTAAAGAGGCTATCTTTCTTCCAGTGAATGTGTTTGGCACCTTTGTCAAAGATAAAGTAGCTTAATGTGCCTGCAGTTTTTTCTGCATCTTCTATTCTATTCCATTAATCTTCAGGTCTGTTTTTTGCCAGTACCACACTGTTTTTGTCACACTAGCTTTATACTATAATTTCAGGTCAGGGGTTGTGATGCTCCCTGTCTTGTCTTTGTTGCCCAGGATCATGTTTGCTATTCTAGGTCTCTTAATTCCAGACAAATTTTAGGATTGTTTTCTCTAATTCTGTAGGATATGCTATTGGAGTTTTGAGTGGGATTGCATTGAATCTCTATAACAGTTTTGAAAGTATGGTCATTTTCACTATATTGGTTATACCTACCCAATAGCACAGGATATCTCTCCATTTTCTAATATCCTCTTCAATCTCCTTTTTCAGAGTACTATAGTTTTCAATGTATAGGTCTTTTACATCCTTTGTTAGATTGATTCCTAAGTATTTCTCTCTTTTTTTTTTTGGATGTTATTGTAAGAGGTATTGTTTCCCTGATTTCTCTCTCAGTGAGTCTGTTATTTGTGTACAAGAGGGCTGTTGATTTTTGAGTGTTGACTTTGTAACTGGCTACATTACTGAATTTGATTATTAAATCTAGAAGACTTTTGGTGGAGTTTTTGGGGGTCTTCTAAGTAGAGTATCATGTCATTTGCAAAGAGTGATAGTTTAACTTCTTCCTTTCCTATCTTTATTCCTTTTATTTCTTTCTCTTGTCTATTACTCCAGCTAAAGTTTCCAGAACTATGTTTAATAAGAGTGGAGACAATGGACATCCTTGTCTTGTCTCTGATTTTAGAGTGAAAGCTTTCAGTTTTTGTCCATTTAATATGATGTTGGCTGTTGGTTTGTCATAGATGGCTTTTATCAGGTTGAGATAAAGACCATCTATTCCAATTTTCTGTAGGGTTTTTTTCATGAATTGGTGTTGGACTTTGTCAAAAGCTTTTTCTGCATCTATTGAGATAATCATGATTTTTGTCCTTGGCTCTGTTAATATGATGTATTACATTTATGGATTTACATATATTGAACCATCCCAGCATCCCTGGGATGAATCCCATTTGATCATGATGTATAATCTTTTTGATGATGTGCTGCAGTCTGTTTGCCAGTATCTTATGGAATATTTTTGCATTGATGTTCATTAGGGAGATTGACCTGTAATTCTCTTTCTTAGTTGGGTTTTTCTCTGGTTTTGGAATCACAGTAGTGATTGATTCCAGGAATGAATTTGGGAGTATTGATTCCTTTTGAATTTCATTAAAGAGTTTGAGGAGTAGTGGTGTTAGATCTTCACTAAATTTTTTGTAGAATTCAGTAGTGAATCCATCAGGGCCTGGATTTTTCTTTGTTGATAAGTTTTTAATTATATCTTTAATTTCATTTATTGATATTGGATTATTTAGCTATTTATATCTTTTTGATTTAGCTTTGGTAATTCATATGTATCTAGGAATTTGTCCATTTCTTCTGTATTTGCCATCATATTAGAATACAAGTTTTCAAAGTAGGTATAGATGATTCTCTGGATTTTGACAAGGTCTGTTATGATTTCTCCCTTCTCATTCCTAATTACATGGATTTGAGTATTTTCTTTCCTTTTTTTTTATAAGATTGGCCAAGAGTTTGTCAATTTTATTTAATCTTTAAAAGAACCAACTCTTCAATTCATTGATTCTTTGTATTGTTTTTTAGTCTCTAGAGTGTTAATTTCTGCTCTGATCCTTATAATTTCCTCTCTCATATGAGCTTTTGGTTTAGCCTGCTCTTCTTTTTCTAGAAGTCTTCTTTTTCTAGAAGTCAACATTAAGTTGTTTATGTGTGCTTGCTCTGTTTTCCTGACATGGGTCTTGACTGCTTTAAATTTCCCTCTTAAGACTACTTTCATTGTGTCCCACAAGTTCCAGTATGTTGTATTGTCATCATCATTCAGCTGTAAAAACTGTCTAATTTCTTTTTTAATTTCCTCTTTGATCTATTGGTTGTTCACTAAGGTGCTGTTTAATTTCCATGTGTTGATGAAGTTCTTGTGGTTTCCTTTGGCATGAATTTCCAATTTCATTGCACTGTGGCCTGAGAGTATGCATGGGATAATTTCAATTCCTTTACATTTACTTACGCATGTTCTATGAGCCAGCATATGGTCTATTTTGGAGAATGTCCCATGTGCAGCTGAGAAAAATGTACATTCTCATGTTGTGGGGTGGAACACTCTATAGACATCTACTAAGTCCACTTACTCAAAAGTCTGATTTAGTTTTAATATTTCATTATTGATTTTTGTCTAGTTGATCTGTCTTTTTGTGACAGTGGGGTATTGAGGTCTCCTAATACAATTGTATTAAGCCTTATTTGATTTTTCATGTCCATTAATAGTTGTTTTATATAAGTGGGTGCACTAATATTTGTTGCATATATATTTATGATTGTTATCTCATTCTCTTGGATTTTTCCCTTTACTACGATGCAGTGACCTTCTTTATCTCTCCTAATCAGTCTTGTCTTGAAATTCACTTTATCTGCAAATAGAATAGCAACTCTTGCTTTTTTCTGAATTCCTGTTGCATAGAGTATTGTTTTTCCATCCTTTGACTCTCAATCTATGAATTTCTTTTTGAGTTAAATGTGTTTCTTGCATAGAGCATATTGTTGGATCTTGCTTCTGGATCCATTTGCCAGTCTGCGTCTTTTGACTGGTGAATTGAGACCATACATTGATGTTTAAAACTGATATGTATTGACTTATCCTTGTCATGTTATTTTCCTATTATTGGTTCCCCCACCCCACTTTTTTTTTCTTTTTCTCTTCCCTCTAATTGTTTGCCTTTCCTAGGGGATTCCTTCTGTCAGGGTTCATGGAGTTGTAGTCCTAATTATCTCTTTCTAGAATGTTCTTCAGAACATTTTGGAGTGCTGGTTTGGTGATCATAAATTTCCTCAGATATTCTTTTTCATGGCAGTATCTTATTTCTCCATCAATTTTGAAAGATAGTTTTGTGGGATACATCAATCTGGGTTGAAAGTTGGTTTCCTTTAGAACTTGTACTTCACTCCAAGCTCTCCTTGATTTGAGAGTTTGTGCTGAGAAGTCAGCTGTAATTCTGATGGGCTTTCCTTTATAAGTGATTTGTTTCTCTTCCCTAACACCTTTTAAGATTCTATTCTTGTGCTGAATTTCTGGAATCTTGACTATGATATGCCTGGCTGTAGACTTTTTTTTTTTTTTTTTTGGTCATTGCTAATTGGAGTTGTATTTGCCTCATTTATTTGTATGACAGATTCTTTTTCTCTATCAGGAAAGTTTTCTGTCATGATGCCTGTGAACATGCTTTTGAAAGGGTCTTGCCCGAGTACAAATTACTGTACATTATGGTGGTGATTCAACATGGTGGAAGGCCAAAGCGGGACTGCCTACCCTGATGACCACTTTCCCCGTCTTCCTCTTCACCCCTTATTGCAACTTCCTTTCCTGTTTGTGCATGAAGAAAGAGAATTCCAATCAGTTCCTCGTACGTCATCAATGCCCACCCCATGTGCAGCTTCCGGTCAGAAGTCATATAACCCTCTGCCTCCTTTGTATCCAGTTGGAGGAGAAAGCCAAAACCCCACAGGTTTGCGGGCTCTTCTCTGCATCCTCAATAAAAGCCACTTTCTCTTTCCTTCTGCTTTTCTATTGCACCAGAAAACCCTAACAGTTTTTAATGTCATTTGTGATATCTCCTG